>APFE031724358.1:0-55700 GCA_000404065.3 Pinus taeda
GATAATACAAGTTCAATCAACATTTCAAAGAACCCAGTCATGCATTCAAAGACCAAGCACATACCAATCAAGTATCATTTTCTTCGGGAACAAGTGATGGAACAAAAGGTCAAATTGGAGTATGTTCCCTCCAAGGAGCAAGTTGCTGATATACTCACCAAACCATTGCCAAGGGAGACATTTGAATACCTCAGACAGAAGCTGGGGGTTGTTGATGCATCATCCTATTGTTGAATCTTGTATGTTGTACGCAGGTGGATACATGTACATTTGCCAATCTATGTGGGTCGAATGGGTCTATCATAGATCATCTAGCATAGGTTCAGGGGGAGCATATATTATTCTAATGATGCATTGTTGGCATTATCTTAGAATTCTTTGGCTTGATTTCTCAAGAGTTTTCTAGTGGAGTAGATTAATGTGTGCTGGTATGAAGGTTGATTCTGCTAATAGTTGTTCTTGTCTCTATGTCATGTACTTTTTTTCATATCAAGGTCATGTAACCACCTATTTTGGTTTCCCCACTATGCCTGGGATGAATAAGTTTTGTCTATCTAGTGTATTCCCACTTGGATGGGAGATGGATGTATGTATGAGCCTTGATGATAGGAAGGTTACTTATAATGTATGGAGTCATGTTATTTCTTATAGAACATCGTTTTGCAGACAACATTTCAGCATAGAGCATATACAAAGGGGGAGCTTGTTCAGAGTTTTCAGTAGGTACTCAGGGGGAGTATGGTAGTCCGCCCCTTTTCCGTTGATGTCAAAGGGGGAGAGTGATTGCTTGTTGTTGCCATCAAGTCCAAAGGGGGAGATTGCTGGCATTATGATACATATGTTGTACTTGATGGAAATCCACTCATCTCAGATGATAAATTATAGTGCAGCAAAGTTCACACACTTTCATGCAGAGAAACGTTCATGTACTTTCATGTAGAGAAAAGTTCCTTTCATGCAGAGAAAATTTTACACACTTTCATGCAGAGAAAATTTCACACACTTTTATGCAGAGAAACGTTCACACACTTTCATGCAGAGAAAAGCGCATGCACATGGTAAATCTTATGGCTGGTTCATGGTATTAGTCTGACAGTTTTTGATCCTATGGTTTTGGTCCATGGTATTGCATCCAAAAGAATTGAACCCAAGTATTGGGTCCATGGTATTGCTTCTCAATGGTTTCGGTCCATGGTTTTGAGTGAGGCCTAGCCTATAAAAAGGAAAGGAGATCATTTGGCTGAGTATAGTTGAGTTGAAAATCTTAAGAAGAGCAAGATCTGAATTTCTAATAATCGGTTGGTGAGACATAGTTGAATCTGAATCAAGGAGAAACCGGAGCATTATAAGTCAGATCTACTGAAGAGTTGGGATCCATTTTGACACATGAATGGATCTGTGATTTCGATAGTCTAGGGTATGGTTGAGAATTGATAAACTGTCTAAATCCAGAGGTGTGCAGGAGCGGCAACGGCGCAGTGTGGAGGTGCGCAGCACCAGAGAAGAAGCAGGTGCGGAGTTGCGAAGACTCGTCACGACAGAAGTGCGGATATCCGCAGGTTTCCTTCAGTGAAGTTGCGGACCTTTCCTGAAATATATTTTAGCTATCTTTTATCTATTTCTACAGAGATCTGCGTTTAAATTGGTGTTTGGTACTGCATTCAGAGAAGTTATTTGTTTAAAGGAGATTAGGTGATGCACATGTACTTGATGTTTTGGATCCAGTTTGAAAATTTATGAAATGTGGTGCCTGGAAGAAAGAGAAGGTAGTACCTTCTGTAGGTCAGCACCTACGTACTAGTATCTTAGCTAGTACAAGAGCTAAGGGGGTTGTATCTCCCTTCCAAGAGAAGCTGGAAAATTAGAGAGGGTTGTAGCTCTCTGCAAGTTGCAGCCTGTGTACTGGTAAAGGAATGCACCAATACAAAATCATTGTAAAAAGAAGTTTCTTTGAAAGAAGATAGAAACATATTGCAGCAGGTGGTTTTCACCGACATTGGGTTTCCACCTTATATTTGGTGTTCTTTGGTGAGACTGTCTATGTTTCTTGTTCCTGTTTATTATTATATGGTTCTCACATACAGATTAATGGTTAACATCTAAAGAATAAATTACATTAAAATATGGAAGGTGTATACAAGTTTCATTAGTCAGATCTGCAAGTGTTTATTGAAAGCATTTGATAATACTGAATCACCCCGCCCTCTTAGTATTATTTCCAACATAATTGGGCCCTCATGCCTAGTATGGTCCAGTTTTTAAATAGTTTGCATGCTTTCAATGCCTGTATTGTGGGTGGATGAATTAATGTAGCAAGGTCCACATCCTCCTGCTCACATTCCCACTAAACAAACATTTTGTATGTCCTACAATGCAAAGAAGACATATTAGAACATTTTAGTTCGAAAATTTTTGGGCAGAAATGGTGAAATTTGAGTTTTTTAAAATCCATTTCACGGGGTACGCACCTACTAGTTACAGACAGTTTGTACAGTCTGCACATGTCGTAAGCAATAGGTGCGGACCCATGACTTTTTCCTTTGTACAAAAAAGTCGGGGTCCGCAGGGGCTGCATGTTGTACCCACAGACACCCGTGAGCAGATTTCTAAACCAACTTTTCCCTTAATAATCAAAATGAAAGCCCTAAAATGAAATGTAAACGGTTGAAATGGAAAATAAGGATGATGTGGATTACCTGGAGCTGACAATTTTCGACTCCAATGAATGGATCTTCCACAATCTTCACAGGAAGTTTCTTACCCAAAAGCTCTCACTTCTCACTCTGAAATAAAATGGTAAAAATGAATTTACAAAAGCCTTTTTATAAGCTTTTTTGAATAAATGAATTTTTAATTTATTTATTTTTCACTTTAAAAATGTAACTTTTTGATGCATTTTTATTTATCTTAAACATGTATGAGTAATGTTTTGAGTTTTTGTGTAGAATATTGGATTTTTCAGGGAAAATTGACCATTTTCAACAAAGAGCATACTTTTTTCACTTTTTCGGACTCTTTCAAAATTTACGAGAAAACGAAACATTGGAGTCCTCTTAAGCTCTTTTCTAACTCGTAAAATATGAAAAGATTGTCGAGTTTTTCCCTTTTTAAACTCATTAAACAGAATTAAAAAGGTGGTCCACTTACAACTCTTTTCTGACCATACAAACATGAAAAGATCGCCAAACTTTTGTCGTTTCAAGTTCGATATTGGTTATATAACGACGTGTCTTCGATCACTTTTTTACTTTTTCAGATTGGAGCCACTAATTATGAAAATTACTCCTTGATCGTAATGGTCAACTAGTTCTCTCAAGTATTACTTTATACTTTTTCAGGCTTGGGGGACACAAATTTACGAAAAAGGACACGCATGGAGTTTTCTTAAGTTTTTCTTCTGACTCCCTAAAATTGAAAAACACTGAGTTTTTCCTATACTGGACTCATTAAAATTTAACAGTAAAGGGCCTGTTCAATTTAAATAGGAACGAACCACTCCTTTTTAGGGTTTGAATTTTAAACTAAGTTGGACTCATCCAAAGGATGAGCTTATAAACAAGCAAATGTTATCCTCCTCAAGCTTGTCAAAAATAAAGAGGTACTTGCCAGAAATGGTGGGGGAAAAGAGAGAAAAATGAACCTGTTTGTTACACTTTGTGTTTTAGAAAAGCCGTTAACCACTCTTGAACATGACACTTTTTGTTCATGTGGGTTGGGAAATCATTTGCCTAATAATTAATCAAACCATATTAAAAGTCTTCAACCAGTTTCTGGGTATTAGCTTTGGGTCAATTGTCACCAAACCAACTGTAGTGTCGTTATGTGTTCAAGAGGTCAGTTCAAATAAAACATTCATCTGCAAAATATCCGTCATCCATTTTGACCATCCTTGAGTCAGTCCTTGCCAATATGTTTCTTCAAAACTTGATCTATGATTTCGTGTTGTGGCTTTGCCTATGACAGATCACTCTCTATCGACTTCAGCTCATTATCTAGAAAAATGATCTAGAAATCGTTAGTACCTTGGAATCTGCATGCCCTAATGGCAGGTTTCTCACCTTCGACGATAGGTTGCAACAATGACCTTCAATCAAAGGATTCTATGACATGTTTGACATCAGCTCATTTTTTTCACATTTCATAGATTGTACTGAGTACTTTGAGAGCCATTGACATTACTGGTGGTTTCTCTCACACTTGTTAACATCTCACATCATTGACTGGTAATCAATTGGTTTCTACCATGTTCGACTTCGACACATTCATTCGCATGGATATAATCGTAGTAGTTCGGGAAGCAAAAATCAAGACCCTGGATCTAGTTTCTACCATCCAGGCCATGAGGAATTTTGTTATTCATTATATAGTGGACTATTCATCAATAGATGGCTACACCCATACTGTGTCTACATATGTCTATACTCATGATGTATTGCAAAATCATTCTTGTATTAGAGCAGTTTAGTTAGTTTTCTAGTCAGTTTTGATCTAAGTATGGGAATGCCTACCTCAGCGATGATATGTTCACACATATATAAAATATATATAAATATATTATATATATATAATTATATATTATATATTTCATTGATGTTTTACAGGTTCCAATTGGGGTGTCCACAAGATGATCCTTGAAACAATAAAGTACTTCACTCCTCATAAATGACAAACTATATTACAGACTTCGCACTTTAGGGGGCAATCTGTTGCACAAAAAAATGTTACCTTGACATTCTGCAATCTGTGTGAGTCCATTACTACTCATACTTTCCTCCTTTGCAAGTTTTAAGCCTCAGTTCCTCATATCAAGCCTTGAAAACAGGAGAAAGCCCTCAAAAGTCTATAAAACTCTAGTTCCGCACTTTCTCTTAGCATTACCTGCAATCCTGCGCCCAATGGTCATGTCCCCTGTGCACCTTACCACTCTGTCTCTGCGTTATGGGTGTGGACCCTTGTACAAGTCAAAAAGGTGCAAGTATATTCTTAAAAACTCACTTTGAGTCATTTTTAGAAGTTTCTGGAAGGAATCTTGAGGTGGTAAGTTCTCTCCTTTAAGGTTCATGCACCTCATACCTTAAGGAGCTAACCCCTTGATGTGAGGAGCTTATCCCTTTCAAGGAGGAATCTATCCCTTCATAGGTGGACCTATAACCTCCTTCCTCTGCACTATAAAATGAGGCATTGGGCTAGTCAGTTTAGAGGTTGAAAGCTGAATATTTTTGAGGTGAAATGTTGCTGGAACTTAGTCTTCCTAATTGAGGTTTTGTGAGGAGAGATTACATACCTCTTTGATCTCATTTGGAAGAGTGTGAAGCTTGTCAAAGTAAAGGAGATTCCTGTTTTGGACCCTGGGAAGAGCTTGTTCAATATCAAGGCTGAAAAGGTTGTTCTTCTACTTCAAAGTTAATATGAACAAGTTTGTTTTTCTCAATAAGCTGTGTTTTATGGTTTATTTTATGGATTCCTTGATCACCATAATGAACATGATTTATGATATTAGCTATGCAAGTGTTATTTGATGTGTTCTTGTTTGTGATTACAAGTTCTCAAAAGGAAACTCTTTCGGACGGTTGAAGGATGGCTACAACAAACTAGCGTTGGACTTAAGGTAGGGTCTAAACACCTCTATAGTTTTTGTTTATGAATCGTATATGTTTAGAGAAAGATATATTTTCTTGTCCTGCTTGTTGCTAGCTATCTTTTGATACTAGGGAGATTAGCCTTGTCCGCAAGATCGATTTATCTGGCCAACATGCTTGTTCAAGCATTGCTTGAGGACAAGAAATTTTTGGCGGGGAGGACTGTAATTGATCTGGAAATGGGGCACTTAGACTTCTTGTCTAACTTACAAGAACCTCTCCCACTCCCAAACCTTAAATATTCCCAAGTCTTATTGATTAACCAATGTAGAATTAAAAATTTTCTTGAACAGAAGGTGTATGTTGGTGTTGTTTATTGAAACTGTGTATGTGTTGTAATTTAATGTGCTCAAACTGATATATAAATACATTTAACAGTAAATAAAGCAGCAAAGACAATGCACCAATAACACACACAGAATAACAATATTAATTAGGGGTTCACCCAAAACTCTTGGGCTACATCTACGTGAGCTCTAGTCAAGTCAACTAGGCTCTCTGGGATTATGGTATAAGTCCTTTTTACAAGCTCTTGGCTCAACTCCTACTATACACAGAAACAGTGGGTTCAAACACCATTTTATCCCTTGGCTCTTGAAGCTCTCAGCTTCCTGGCTCTTGGCTCTAGCTCTTGGCTCTGGCTGTTGGCTTTGGCTTCTTCGGCTCTTTGTCAGTTTACAACCCTCTAGCTTTCCATTTGAATTCCAAGTGACTCCCTTGGTTGTGTGCACTTCAGTTTTTTTTTTTTTTTGCGCTGCTCTCTTACGCCTTAGCTTCTTACTTTGGCTTCGCTTTCAGCAACAACTCCAACAAAAACCCCAACAACCCCTCTGTCTCTGAAATTCATGGCTTTTAAGACAATTGGTGATTGTCTGTTCATTTTCCCCTTCAGGCTCTTCAGCTTCCTGGCATCTATCCGCTCAAATCCCCCTCTGACCATTAGCAATCATTACTAAATGCCCTCAGGGATGGGCCACCTGCTCTGTAATGGAATCGACCCATCGGCACTTGAAATCCCCAGAAACAGTCGTTTTCTATTTACATAGAGAAATGGTGCAAAGCATGGAAAAATCTACCAAAACATTGTTCATCGGATTTCAAATACTCATAAATCCTCACTATATTTTCATCGGGTCCGCCTTTTAAATCGCTTACAGCATCCCCACCGTTGATCTGGAAGATCTAGATCCAACGGCTATGGTTCATTTCGAGCAGCCCATGTGTAAGGGAGTTAACCACCTGATGAGGGTGGTTTTCTCTCTCCTCAGCCTGGACACATGGTAGCCATCGTATGGGATCAGGCAGAGCCTAGCCCAAACCATTTACTGCCTTTGGCTCTCTCGAAATCCTGCCTATTTTGTGATTTCCCTTTTATATTGAAAAATACATTAAAACATGAAATCCCACTCATATCAGACTTGAAACAATATTTAATAGTGTTAATAAACCCTTTCGGGTCCGTAATAGCGCATCAGCCCTTTATCCCTTGTATTTCGTTTATTTAACGAATATCGCGATTTACATTGAAAAAGCCTTTTTTCTAGACTTGAAATATTATCAAATATCGTTTATAATTTTATCGGGCCCAACCCTTTTATCAGCATCGAGGGTCATTGATCACTGATCACCAATATTGGTGATCGCAATGTCGCTTGGCCTGGGTTCTGTGTATCACCAATTCCGATTCATCGATCCGATCATCAGCGATCGGTGATCGCATGATCAACGTATCGCATGATCCAGGTCCTGATGTCGCACCTCTATCTGCCTCTCATCTGATCGACCAGATCAATGAATCGAAGTTTCCTCTACCTTTACGTAAATCTGGCCTTTGCCTTTCTCCAATGCGATTTCCCTTTTTAATGGTTTTTTTGCCATTTTTAGGGGTTTTTGCCTCTTTTTTCAAAGAAACTGGGCATCTTCTTTCTACAATAACTTTTTCATCCTAAGTCCATTTTTTCCCATTTGAGTTGCAGTAGATTTAGAATGAGACGATCAATTCAATGGGGCTAGTTCTAGGAACTTCCTTGGACTTTTATTTTTCCTCTGCGAGGAACACTTAGACTTAGGAGTCTATCAAAAATCCATTTTAGGTCACGTCTTCCCACTAAAAGAACTTTTGATCTCCAAAAGACTGATATACTAATCTAAGCAGTAAATGAGAGTGACTCACCCTCCACAAACTTGCCTTGCATAGTGCCCCTGAACCAAATCCTTTGACCACTTCCCTTCTTGGATGGGTTGGTCTTCTTGGGAAGAACTGTCTTCCTCCTTGCCTTCCTGTAGAACTTTTGTTGAAATGGTCATAGAAGGTGGTTTGAAATTCTTTTCCTTGATCATTGATCCAAGGTGGTTCAAACAAATGTTAAGCTCATCTACTCCATAAAACTTTCATTTGTACCTATTGGACAAGCTATCAACAACAACTGTTAACAACAACAGAAACACAAACAACAACTGGATGGCCTAAACTCCTGCTTCAACAAAAGAAACATATTTCACATCTTGTGAACACCTCCATGTCTTACATCTGCATACAAATGATGGACTAGATACCAAGCCCACATTATGGACTCTCCCCAAGTCAACATTATGTGCATGCCAAAGCAACCAACCCTTTAGTTAATTACACATACATGTTCAAAAACAAGGAAATCATCAACATCCCTATGTTCATGCATCTCAAGCTTATGCATGCATTTCATTCTCCAACTTTCACTTAAGCACACTGTACTTTTGAAGTTGAAATGAAATATAATGTTGCAACAACTAAGTGAGTCTCTTGCTCAACTTCTCCATTCACATACTTGGTAAAATCCTGCAATTTTCATCCCATTAATAAAGAAATGCAAATAGATGCATCAATAGACATGCAATCTTAATTGGATAAGAACTCTAACCATTCCCCACCAATCCCTTTTGAAGGTACTACCTTTGTCTACACATCAGCATCAACATGTGAATCATCTCGAAACACATCAATCATGGAATCTTTCCATTTTTTCCATCTTCTCTTTCCACTTTCTTCAGCTTTTGTGGAAGCATTGCTGGATTTAAAGTCCAACATCCTTCAGCAAGATGCCCTTGCTTATGGCAGTAAGTGCAACACATGTGCATCCTCTTAACAACATGATTTTCCTTGTCCACTGGACCTTTGGATTTTTGCTTCTTTTCCTTCAAAAGTTTCTTGTATGTGGCCATTCTCTTCCAATATGTAGAAACATTATGGTTATCCAAACAACAAAAGGAACATGCAATTCTTCTCCCATAATTATGTGGAAATTTATCATGCTTTGAAAAACCAAAAGGAAAATGTTTAGAACCAGATTTATAACTTTCTCTTTCACCTTTATTGCCTTCATGAGGAGGTGAAGCAAAAGAAGAGGTGGCTCCATTTGGAACACCATCAATCTCTTCAAGGCTGTTGGAGTCTCCCCAACTCTGGTTCAAGTGTGTGCTTCTGAACAGCTGCATCCTGCAAATGATGTTTCAAGCTATTGCATTCCTCCTTAATACAATCTTCACACTCTGTAATGCAATTCCTTCTTGCAGTTGTTTCAATGGCCTTCATGGCAGCCTTGGAATGCTCTCCATAAGCTTGTCCATAGCCAATACCCAAATACTTAGGCCTCTCCTCAATCATTATTGGCTCAACAATACCTTTTGCATGTCTACCCAAGTCCTTTCCTTTATAGCCCATCTTAGACATTAGCTTGGAACCTATGCCTTTAGTATGTTTTTCAAAAGAACCAATATAAGCATCCTTAGAGGAATTTGAAGACAAACTAGAATGGTTTACCTCTTCCTCAAGCTAATACTTGACTAAGGCTTCTTGGAAACAAGGAGCTGTGACTCCAACTCATGCATCCTTTTCAGGTTCATATTTGCAATATGAAGTTGCCTCTTCATTTCCAACAATTTGTCAGAAAGCAACTGCTTCTCTTCCTCCACGGAATTCAACTGATCTCTAAGTATGTTGCTCTTCCTTCCATCCTCATAAATTTCTCTCACCATTTCCATCATGGTGGAAAAATATTGCTTCATGTCTTCATCAAAGAATCTTGTGAAGAATGAAGAATTTGAGGACCCACTTATAGAAGTTGTCATTATACCAATGAACAAAAGAACTTCAAACAAGATTAACAAAGAGATTATATCTTTTTTTCTGAGGATTGATTTCACGCCCTTTGGGATAGAACAATGCCTTTAGCCCTTCTTCCTTCTTGTCCTTCCTAGACTGAGCTATCAACAACTTTACATTCACCTTTGCAAACTCAAACAATAGTCAGTCTGCAACAAGCATACAATCAACCTCTGACTGTTTAAACACCCTTCAGATAAGCAATCTTTGTTCTATCAATCAAGCATTCTGATATAACCTCCTTTGAAGGTGGGTTTAATCAAACTTAAGCTCCAATACCACTTGATCTGGAAATGGGGTGTTACAGATCCATTTGGGCACATCGACCCCAACTTACAGAGCAATACTATTAGGGCCCATGAACCACTAATGTAGTTGTTACTTGCCCTAAAGAAGTTAGTCATCAGAATGCCTCACTTCCCAAGAAGTTCCATCATTGAAAACATCCAAAAACTGCCTCTAAGAAGATTAGTGTAGGTAGGCCTTCATTAGGTGTGCTGCAGTGCAGCCCAATACACTACCAAGGTGGATCAACATAGATAGATACACTACCAAGGTGCACTATAGCATAGCCAATACACTGTCAAGGTGCATTGCAGTGCACTTGGTCCCTCTTTGGCCTGTGCTGGGCGAATTTGAGCAAATTTCCGTGAGGGTTTGAAGATTCCTTATCCATTGGGAGCCTCTAGAAGTTTCTCAATTCCACCTGTTCCTTTGAGTTTGCATTTGGATGAGAAAGGGAATTAGGAAACATCAATCCCCTATCCCTTCTTCCATGGAACTGATTTCTAAATTTAGAAAGGCATTCATTACCTCCATTGATGGCATAACCTCCTTCACTCACCTATAAATAGATCACTCATCTAAGAGATTAGGGCTGAAAAGGATTAAGTTGTAAGGAGATGCTGGTGATATGAGATTAGAATTGAGTGAAAGTATTGTCATAGTGTTGGAGTGTTTTGCTTTTCATGAGGCTGGTGAAGGATTGAATTGGAAGGATGACACTAGATTGAGCTCATATGGGTTGTAATCTTTCCTCTTATCAATAAAGTTTTCAAGATTTTTTCCCTTATGTTTGTGTTATATGTTAATGCTTTCATATGTATATCATGTTTTCGATTCCATGTTATTTATAAGCATAGAGCAATATCATTTGCCTTGATGAGTTTTTGTTTCTGTAGTTGTGCAGGTACTTCTCAAGTGACTTACGTACAGGAAGAAGCAATAGAATCGGTCAAGGGAGATAAGGAATGAGCAAAAGCTTCAAGTAGGTTCTTTGTTCTCTTATTTTATCTATTGCTTATAGGAAAGGTTAAGATTATTTTGTCTGTTGTTTCTAGACCTACTACTAGATCTAGAGGGTTAGGCGTTTGTCCAAGAATACTAAATATTCCAATATTCCTGAAACACATTCGCAACTCCATGGGGGATAGATTGTCTATCGTACTAGCTTATTAGCCTCTTAAGGCATTTATACATATTGTACTTGTGGTTTTTTATCGATTTCAGTCCTCTTTCACTAAAAATTGAGCCGAAACTATGCCAAAATTGCCTTCAGAATTGCTCAATGTTATCAGCACACTGTCTCTAACTATTTCCTACACTGCAATACACTTCCCACATAGGTACAGAGTGATTCAGGGTACTGTCTCTAACTTCTGCCTACGTTGATCCCTTTAGGGTCACTTTCCCATCTACGAACTAGATGTTTTTGCCAATTTTCTCCTGTTTGAATGAGTTGTTGAATGTCAATGATGTCTTGTCTCTTAAATAGCCTTTCATCTCCTTAATTTGGGCCTACTTAAACTGGATTGTTGGATTTTTTATTTCTTTTTTATGTATTTGTTTTATCATTTGGAATCCATTGTCAAAAGGTAGTTTTGATCGATTGTTTTGTCGATAGAAAAGTGTCGTAAAATCGTCATTTTCTTCGAAAAATGAAGTGTTGTAAAGTCTTCCTTCATAAATAATCTCCTATTTTATTTGTGCATTTGATTTGTATTTTCATTTAAAGTGTCGAAAATCTTCATTTCTTTAAAATCAAAAGTGTCGTATAGTCTTCATTTCCCTTTTAAAAGAAATTGTCACAAATCGTCATCTTTTATGAAAAAAGTTATGAATCATTTTTGCATTAGTTTTTCTTATTGCATCATTCACATTAAGAGAAACTGAAAAGAAATACATGAAATTTACATTTTAGAGCTTGAGTTTGTGTTTGAAAGGAATGGTTTAAGGAATTGAATTAGTTTGTGCTCTTTATTGCTTGTTCAAAAAGTACTTGTATGCTCTATCCCTCAAAGCTAGGATTTTCATTGCTAAAATTAAATGGAAATAATGCTTCTCTTTCTAGTTGCATTCTTAGGAATTTCAAAACACATCTCGTGGTGAACCTTTAAAGGAAAATTTATAAGCAAGATCAACTTAAAATTTGCATCAATTAATCTAATAACACATGGGAACTTAATGAAAAATATCTAGAGGTCTAGGCTAGAGACATGCTCTACCGTCTTTAAACCTAGTGGCTGTTGTTTTCACTGAAGGGTGGGTGATTCCTCCTCTCTGATTCGATAAGTGCTAGTATGGACTTGTGCTCCTTGTAGTGTCGAGTATATAGTGGGAGACCCTAATAGGTTTAATAGGTTTAAATCATTTATCACCAAGGTGTATATTGCAGTTTTGTGATTTTTCTGGTAAACCCTCTTGTCTAGAATCTCCAAATAAGTCACTTTCGTTCCTTTTTGACTCTTTAAAAGTAAAAGGATCATCTGAACACTTGTCCTTTCAGGCTCATTAAACATTGAAGAGACTAGAGTCATATTTTTCTTTTTCTCAACTCTTTAAAAATGAAATAACAAAGTTCTATTCCAGTGTCGTAAAAATTAATTGACCACGAATAACATCCTCCTTGATTGCTCCATAGTTGATCTTAGGTTGAAACATATGGTGACAAATCCGGAGTCCATCGATCAAGGAATTCCTTTTGATGGGAATCCTAGTCCTTTTCCTTCTTTTGGAAATATGGGTGTTACTTACATGGCTACATTATCACTTCTGGGATTTACCATTGGTTTTACAGTATGGTTGTTTTCAACCTCCTTAGTTCAAAATGTCGTGATTTCTTTGCAATTGAGTACTCCTCCAACTAGACAAAATCAACCTCTAGTTGATTCTAAAGTTGACACTTTGCCTTCTTCCTCTACTGTTTCTTCCTCCCCTTCTTCCTCTTTGCCTAGTGAAAGTATTGGTACTAGTAACTAGGTGGCTAAGAAAAAGAAGAAAGGGAAGAAGAAGAAGAATAAGAAACAAATTCAACAAATCGGCCACCAAGAAACCACTGGTTTGAATGCAACATCTAATGATAACTGTCTTGCTTCACCACAGTGACTTCCATCTAGTTATAGGAAACTCTCCCTAAATCCTTCACTAGTTGATGAATTGAATGACCAAAATCAACTGTCAGCCAGAACCACTCTCTCTAAAAGTAAAACCTATGAGTCTATACCCAAACCAAATCAGCAGGCCAAGGTAAAAATTGACCCAATTTCACCTTTAGGAAATCGTACCCTTCCCAAAGAGAGTGAATATGATACCACTCAAGTTCTATTTATTTCTTCAGATTTTAAAGAGCTTGGGGGTAGTCCTCTTGTTCCATGAAGACAGGAGGAAAATCCTCTAGCTCTCCTAACTCAAGGGGTTAGTTCTCCTGTTTCTATGAGATCCCCTCCAAGTAGTCTAGTCACTTCCTTTGATTGCAATCGATTGGCAGGATTCCACCTTCCTTCTTATGTGCCTTTCCAAATCATAGTACACGTTTGTAATATGATTGTATCTGGCACTATTATAGATGAAGATGCATCAGTAAGTATCCTTTCCTCAACTGCTTGGCAAGTGCTTGGTTCACCACTGCTTGTGCTTGTTACATAGAATATATTGGGTTTTAACAAAGGAACTATCAACCATTAGGGATCCTCCCTTAGTTACTTATTAATTTGGGAGTAAAAACCGTTTATATGAATGTGATGATAGTCGTAAGCCCTTTAGATTTCAATTTACTTCTTGGGCACAACGATGTTTATGACATGGGAGCTATTGTTTCAACACTCTTTCTAGTGATTTGTTTCTCGCATGAGGGCAAAATTGTCACCGTTGACCAGCTTTCATTTCCCGGTCCAAATATGGCTTCTAGTCAACCATCTTCCCTAAATGGTCCATTTATACCAATGGTATCATCCCCACCACTGGTTAATTATGTGGAAACCTGTTCCATACCTACATCAACTGACGATCAATTCAGTGATGTTGTACAATATGTGTTGGGGGCATTGGAACCAAATCTCTCCTTCATGACCTCTTATGAGTTGTGATTGAAAGGATATGAGGATAGTTCTTTTACTGTGTCAACCTCACTAAAAAATGAAATAGGTCCATGAGGATAGTTTTTTTAATGTGTCAACCTCGTTAAACAATGAGCAGGTCCATGATGATAGTTCTTTTACTATGTCAACCTCGTTAAAAAATGAAACAAGTCCATGTGGATAGTTCTTTTACTGTGTCAACCTCATTAAAGAATGAAACAAGTCCATGAGGATAGTTCTTTTAGTATTTAAACCTCATGAAAAAATGAAACAAGGAATCTGAGCAGAGTTCCTTGTCTTATGTCAAGCTCATTAAAAAATGAAACAAGGTCCCTTGGAGAAAAGTTCCAAGTTGAGTCTTTGATTATATCTCGTAAAATCCCAGTCAAGTATTTCACTTGATCTCATAAAAGAACCTTCATTCCATCCACCAGATAGCCATGAGTAGTCTACTTAGGTGAATGTAATGAGGCTTGGGGGCCATGCGTCTAATGGTAAAGTTAAGTTTCCTTGTAGGTTATGTGAATGGAATCACCCCATTCACCTTTGTCCCTATCTGGACGAAGCCAAAAAGGTGTTCGATAACTGTCCTGCTTCACTGCAGTGACTTCCATCTAGTTACTGGAGACTCTTCCTTTCATCATGCTGGGGGCATGTAAACCAATTCCAAGCATAGTTTTTATTTTAAGCTTGTGTAAAAATGAAACTGAATCTAAGCATAGTTTTTTGTTTCAAGCTTATGTAAACATGAAACTGAATCCAAGCATAGTTCCCTATGGTTCAAGCTTGTGTAAAAATGAACCCATTTCCATTCTAACCCTCATGATTGCCATTTTATCAGCCTCTTCTATCTGATGAACCTTGGTTTTTTTCATCCCATCGCCACCATCCCTTTGGCCAATCATACACTTTCACTTGGTTGTTTTACCCTTTTTTTGAGGAACAGTTGCAATGAGTGGTCTTATTAGCTAGCCTCTTCACATAAATCAACATGTCTTGAGAAGTTCTAACATCACTGAAACCAGATGCTATCCTAGACACCACTCATTCCTCAAAATGGAGTCATTTTTAAGATCTTTTTAGACTCTCTAAACATGAAAAGATTGTCAAGCGCTTGTCTTTTCCAACTCATTAAAGGATTGGAAACGATTACTCTCTTGTATTATTTTACACTTTTTCGAACCTGAGAGATTATTTTATGAAAAACAACTTATGGATTTTCCTTTTTGTCCCTTTTCAAATAGCGACAAGCTTGTCCATCAAGACAAGGCCAAGTTTCACCATTGCTAAACTCGTTAAAGCATCAAATAGCGATGGGTTCTCTTGAAGGGTGAATTATACAACAAGCATATGTTATCCTCCTCAAGCTTGATAAAAGATAAAGAGGTAATGGTTAGCAATGACTAGGGAAAATGGGAACAAGTCAAGAAAATTTGATGGTAGCAGGTCACTCTTGGACATGACACTTTCACCTCATCACCGTGACAATGTGGGTTGGGTCATTCAGCTTGATGGTTATCACACCATTGGTCTATCATACCATCCATTACTTTGTTTTGGGTCAATGCTACCAATTCACCTCAGTGTCACCGATATGTTCAAGAGAATTCATTCAATTCAAAACTTCATCTGTTGCAATACTATAAACCTTCATTTTCATGACCGCCATTCTTGAACCTTCTGTCATCAGTCAATTCTCATATCTGAAATCATTTACCTCGTTTCATGTTGTAGATGTGGGATACATCAAGGTCCTCCTGCGACGAGTTGATTCTTGTTGACATCAGCACATCATCTAAGAAGTCAACTTAGAAACACCCCTTCAGTGCCTTGAAACTTGCATACATCAATGGCAAGTTTCTCACTTCCGATGATATGTTGACATCAATGGCCTTTGACCGAAAGACTTTGTATGCTATTCAAAATCAAATCATTTATTCACACCATGTGAAATGTACTATAGCACCTTCAGGGTCATCTTCATTATCAATGATTCCTCTCGCGTCTGTTAATAGCTTACATCATTGGCTGATAATTAGACGACGTCTTTCCATGTACAACTTCAGAACATCTATTCACATGGTTAGACCTATGCATTGAGTGAAGATTGAATGAGATTGAAGACCCCAGATCTAGTTTCATCCATCCGGGCTACGATATTTTTAGGAGTACTAAATCAAATTTACAATGGCCTTACATTTATGGTCAACCATTCATGGATCTATATTTGTAGAAACATGAGTCTATATCTGTAGAAAACTATATTTGTACATGTAATGAAAGTTTATAAGCTGAGCATGGGTATGCCTCCCTCAGCTAGTTCATGAGAAAAATCAAAATATCATGATATATGTATTGTAATTGATGCAGGTCACCTTCCGTTCGAGACCTCCTCTCCTCACGATAAAGCATTTCACCCAACATATATATAAATATAAATATATATATATATAATATATTATATTATATATAAATATATATTATATATATATATATATATATATATAATATATAAATATATATATATAGTAATATATTATATATATTATATATATATATAGATATATTATATAGGTTGATGAGCCAAATGCATCAATCTATAAGTTGGGGTTAATGTGCCCAAATGGATCTATAACACTTGCCCCCTAAAGCATGAAGTCGTATATTCGTATATATATATATATATATATATATATATATTATAAAATATATTATATAAATATATATTATTATATACGACTTCATGCTTTAGGGGGCAAGTGTTATAGATCCATTTGGGCACATGAACCCCAACTTATAGATTGATACTATTAGGGCCCATCAACCGCTAATGCAGTTGTTACATGCCCTAAAGGAGTTAGTCATAAGAATGCCTCACTTCCCAAGAAGTTCCATCACTGAAAAAATCCAAAAACTGCCTCTAAGAAGATCAGCATAGGTAGGCCTTCATTTGGGTGCACTACAGTATGGCCTAATACACTAACAGGGTTCACTGTAGTGCAGCCTAGTACACTACCAAGGTGGATCAGCGCAGGTAGATACACTACCAGGGTGCACTGCAGCACAGCCAATACATTATCAGTGTGCATTGCAACACACTTTGTCCCTCTTTGGCCTGCGCTGGGTGAATCGCAAATTTTCATGAGGGTTTGAAGATTCCTTATCCATTGGAAGCCTCTAGAAGTTTCTTAATGCCACCTGCTCCTTTGAGTTCCCATTTCGATGAGAAAGGGAATTAGGAAACAACAATCCCCTATCCCTTCTTCCATGGAACTAATTTCTAAATTTAGAAAGGCATTCATTACCTCCATTGATGGCATAACCTCCTTCACTCACCTATAAATAGATCACTCATATAAGAGATTAGGGCTGAAAAATATTGAGTTGTAAGGAGATGCTGGTGATATGAGATTAGAATTGAGTGAAAGTATTGCCATAGTGTTGGAGTGTTTTATTTTTCATGAGGCTGGTGAAAGATTGAATTGGAGGATGACATTGGATTGAGCTCATAGGGGTTGTAATATTTCCTCTTATCAATAAAGTTTTCAAGATTTTTTCCCTTATGTTTGTGTTATATGTTAATGCTTTCATATGTATATCATGTTTTCGATTCCATGTTATTATAAGGAATAGATCAATATCATTTGCCTTGATGGGTTTTTGTTTCTGTAGTTATGCAGGTATTTCTCAAGCAACTTAAGTACGGGAAGAAGCAATGGAATCAGTCAAGGGAGATAAGGAACGAGCGGAAGCTACAAGTAGGTGCTCTGTTCTCTTATTTTATCTGTTGTTTATAGGAAATGTTAAGATTATTTTGTCTGTTATTTCTAGACCTGCTACTAGATCTAGAGGGTTAGGCATTTGTCCAAGAACACTAAATATTCCCGAAACATGGGGCACTTAGACTTCTTGTCTAACTTACAAGAACCTCTCCCACTCCCAAAGCTTAAATATTCCCAAGTCTTATTGATTAACCAATGCGGAATTAAAAATGTGCTTGAACAGAAGGTGTATGTTGGTGTTGTTTATTAAAACTATGTATGTGTTGTAATTTAATGTGCTCAAACTGATATATAAATACATATAACAATAAATAAAGCAGTAGAGACAATGCAACAATAACACACATAGAATAGCAATATTAATTAGCAGTTCACCAAAAACTCTTGGGCTACATCTCCATGACCTCTAGTCAACTCAACTAAGCTCTCTGGGATTATGGTATAAGTCCTTTTTACAAGATCTTGGCTCAACTCCTACTATTTTACACAGAAACAGTGGGTTCAGACACCATTTTATCCCCTAGCTCTTGAAGCTCTCAACTTTCTAGCTCTTGGCTCTGGCTCTTGAAGCTCTCGGCTTTCTAGCTCTTGGCTCTGGCTCTTGGCTCTAGCTCTAGCTCTTCACTCTGGCTCTTGGGTCTGGCTCCTGGCTCTTGGCTCTGGCTCTTGGCTCTGGCTTCTTCAGCTCTCTGTCAGTTTACAACTGTCTAGGTTTCCACTTGAACTCCAAGTGACTCCCTTGGTTGCGTGCACTTCAACTATTGCTTTTTGCACTGCTCTCTTATGCCTTAGCTTCTTGCTTTGGCTTCTCTTTCATCAACAACACCAACAACAACCCTAGCAACCCCTCTGTCTCTAGAATTCATGGCTTTTAGGCCAATTGGTGATTGTTGGTTCATTTTCCCCTTCGGCCTCTTTCGCTTCCCAGCCTTTGTCTGCTCGAATCCCCCTTTGAGCGATATCAATCATTGCTAAATGCCCTCAGGGATGGTACCCACCTATTCTGTAACAGAATGGACCAATTGGCACTTGAAATCCCCAGAAACAATAATTTTTGTTTACACAGAGAAACACTGCAAAACATCGAAAAACCACCAAAACACTGTTCATCGAATTTCAAATACTCGTAAATCCAGACTATATTTCCTTCGGGTCCACCTTTTAAATCACTTATCACATCCTCACTGTTGATCTGGAAGATCTAGATCCAACGGCTGTGGTTCATTTTAGGCGGCCCATGCGTATGGGAGTTAACTGCCCGATGAGGGTGGTTTTCTCTCTCCTCAACCTGGACATGTGGTAGCCATCGTATGGGATCGGGCGGAGCCCGGCCCAAACCATTTACCCCCTCTGGCTCTCTCAAAATTCTTCATATTTTGTGATTTCCCTTTTATATTGAAAAATACATTAAAATGTGAAATCCCACTCATATCAAACTTGAGGCAGTATTCAACAGTGTTAATAAACCCTTTTGGGTCTGTAATATTGCATTGACCCTTTATCCCTTGTATTTCGTTTATTTAACGAAAATCACAATTTACATTTAAAAAGCCTTTTTTTCGAACTTGAAATATTATCAAATATTGTTTATAATTTTATTAGGTCAAGCCCTTTTATCAACATTGGGGGTCATCGATCACCAAATGCTGATATTGGCCATCACAATGTCACTTGGCCAGGGTTCTGTGTATCGCCGACGCTGATTCGTTGATTCGATCATCGGTGGTTGGCGATTGCATGATCAGCATATTACATGATCCAAGTCCCGATATCGCATCTCTGTCTACCTCCGATTTGATTGATCAGATTGGCAGATTGGAGATTCCTTCACCTTCACATAAATCTGGACTTTGCCTTTTCGATGCAATTTCCCTTTTTAAGGGTTTTTTACCATTTTTAGGGGTTTTTGCCTCTTTTCTCAAAGAAACTGGGCACCTTATTTCTGCATAACTTTTGCATCCTAAGTCCATTTTTGCCCATTTGAGTTGTAGTAGATTTAGAACGAAATGAACTCTGCAATGGGGCTAGTTCCAGGAACTTCCTTGGACTTCTATTTTTCCTCTGTGAGGAACACTTAGACTTTGGAGTCTATCCAAAATCCATTTTGGATCAGTAATATCCCCAATTTTGTGAGCATGGGAGTCACTAAGGAATTTTACCCAATTTTAGTAATATTAATTAAAAAGGGGCAAATATTATTAGAGAAAAGTGGCTAGTATTACTTTATCAGAGAAAAATTATTATTTTATTAAATGGTGGAAAAAGTGACTTAGTAGAAAATGTCCCCCACCAATAAAATAATATTAAAAAAAAGTCTAGAGGAATGAGGAGAAATTATAAAAGGAGGATGGACACATTTTTTGCATTATCTTCTACATTTGCAAACAAACACTCACATGTACACTTTGTTGTTTGGCAAGTCTAATGGCTGTTTAGACACAAATCTTTCACGTGGGAGATTCAACCTCTACTTTAGGGGACCATTTGTGCTCACCCTAGGAAGGTTGTTCCAAAGGAGATTTTAGGAAGTTAGGGGCAGCAACACAAATCAGTCACGAGTGCCGAGAGAGGGAAGTGTGTATTTTTGGGCAACAGAAAAGCACATAGAGGGAATCAAAGATCAACAGGGGACTCATTGCTTGTTGGGAGATCTAGGAGTAGAGGAGGCAACATAGAGTAGGAATTTTCACTGGGGTTTGTAGCTAACTGAGCCAGCTACTAGCAATTCACATTTCTATGCAGAGGGATAGCGTAAAGGCCACCCAAAACAAATTTGTGGTGTTTGGGGAGCAACTGATCTTGGCTAAGAGTTATTCGGGTATTGAGGAGTTCGATAGCAAGGTTAAATTCAACATTTTGGATGAGTTTGCAGAGGGATTTGTAGGTAGTTTGCAGCAGGTCGAATTTGGCAGCCATAGTTGGGGGGAGGCTCTAAGGGGATCGAAAATCAAAATTCAAAACCAGCCAAATCCCCTTCTAGGTTTTTCTAGGTTTTGGCCAAGAAGACCGAGCTTAAAAGAACAAAATTTTCTGGGTGGTTTTAGTGCACTTTCCATCTAGTCGAAGTTCAATAGTGCAAAAGCTTTTTAGGAAGCGTAATGCAAATTGGTGCAACAACTAGGCAACCTTCAACTCAGCCATTTTTCTACCTGGTTTTGGTGCTTCTTTCCCATTGAGACAAGTCCAAGTGCACCATTCCACTATATATTGTATTTGGCTTGTAGAATTATAATAAAATGGCTCAGAAGTTCTTCATTTACAGTTTTTCTGTGGGTGCTTAATGAATATTTCGTTTCTGTATTTTTCTGCATAGGATAATTGCTATCATCACTTGTATTTCCCATTTAGGAACATTACGCATTGAAGAAAAACCAATGCAAGGAGTAGAGTGGTAAAAGATGGAATGTGATCCCAAAATGTCTTTAGAAAATCATCTTGCAACTAAATGATCAATCTAGTAAGGTGGGGTACATAAAATTAATTAATGAGGTGGACATACCCACACTTGTGAAATTATCTTAATAATATACGAGACCTTGGATTCATGGGGATAGATAAAAGTAATTCAATGTACTGTAGCACAAAATACATCTACTAACAATGAGGATTCAATCCAGGTACTTAAATATGGAAAATATCAAATACATTATGAATGCAAGAATCATTACAACAAATATAAATGAGTGTAAGCAATGCATCAAAGTTGTGGGCTGTGAAATTACATTTGTAGCGAAGTGTTTCACCTTGGGGGAAAGCATTAGCATGAGTGGGTGTGAACAAATTTGAAGCAAGAATGTTAGTTGGAGTAACACAAAAATTAATGAGAATCTAATGCCCCTAAAATAATATGGATGGAGGTTCATCCATGATGGAAGATTCATGGCCTAATGTTAGGCCAAAAGGCATATTTAGTGGGAAACATGTGACTCTTTTAAAGGGTATATCATCATAAATTAAGCAAGAATTGTTCTTCTTCTTTAAGTTATTTTATGAAGGTTCAACTCAGAACTCTTTTCCATAGGACCAAAAATGCAAAATGATTTATTCTTTCCAACATTATTCTCATTGAAATTGGTCCAATCTATGCTATATATAGGACTAATTTCCAATGGCATAGTTTGAGGTATAGCTTGTACTATCACAAATTATAAAAAAATGTCATTTTTTTATTTAGTTTTTATGTAAAGTACCCTTGTTGATCAATATTCTAATGCCGGATCATATGCTGACATTATTTCGACACAATACATATATGGAATCTATTGTCTGAACAAAGCAATGTGATGGTTATGTGATTGTTTGTTTGACTGGTCATCTTTGACTTTGAATGGTCGATGAACATCAAAATTCTAATTATGCATATATGTATAAACATCCTGGATGTAAGAGATGTTGCGACATGTTTTCTATAAGTACAGTAATTCTAAAATGTTATAATTTTTTTTATCACAAGCGAAAAACAATATGCATGTATATATGTATGTATGTATATATATATATATATATATATATATATATATATATATATATATATATATATGTATGTATGTATGTATGTATGTATGTATGTATGTATGTATGTATGTATGCATGTATGTATGGATGTATATATATATCTATATATATATATTATATATATATATATAATATAATATAATATATATATATATATATATAATGTTGTAATATATATATGTATGTATGTATGTATGTATGTATGTATATTCTGTATGTTGTATATATATATATATTTACTTCATTACGAAAATATAATGTTAGATTTAGTTACACGACAACTTAGTTTTGTAGCATAATCATCACATAATTTTTTTGTGGTCAGGAAGAATGTCAAAAAACATTAGATAGGGAACTAGTCGACCAGGGGTTGATGATGGGAAATGTTATTTCCCTTACACTCTTTGTGGCTGCACACATCCGCATCTAATTTCATATGATACAACTAATACATATTCTAGGAAGAATGGACACATTGAAGGGTGGAATGAATATTGTTTGGTGGTAAGCTATTTATGAATCATTGTATATATTTTCTTTATACTAATCATATTTGTAATATTTTTTACTATTACAGTATTTGTTTTGTAGACTAATTTTACATTATTGTTTGTAATTATTATAAATTCAAGATGGTGCCCTAGGTACTTTGATTCAAATACGACATGTAGTAGTACTAAAAATGATGTTCTACAAGTTGAGGAACATGGAGCGAATATTGAAGGTCAACGTAATGATCCTATAGAAGAAGATGGCAATAATAACATAGTTCAAGATTATGGGGAAAATCAATTGATCCAAGAACTGTTTGGTGATCAGAATGATGATGATATTTGTGAGGCACCTGTGCTAGAGAAGGCATGAACATCATTTTATGAAGGATTAAGAGAAAATATTCTCTTTGCTACATTATTTTTATTGAACATAAGAGTTTTTAATGGTTTTTCAACTACTTATTTGACACAAATTCTAAGGTTTAATGTAATATGTTTCATTACATGAAAGGCTGAGATTTTCCATTTCTTTGAGTGTTAATTAATGTGTAAAATAAGAATGCAATATTTATGAGTAATACTCTTTACACTAACTAATGATTTTTTATGTTGTAATAGATTGTTAGGTGAATTAGGTTACCATTTTCAAATAAGTTATCTCACACATACTGATATTTATATGCCATAATGAAAGAAAATGGAATGCAGTATCGAGCTATACATGCATGCCATAATGATTATGTTATATATTATGGATAACATGCATAAAAAACAAATTTCCAGCAATGTTAGAGAAATAGATATTGAAGCACTCAACTAACAAAAAGAGTGCCTCAGAAGGTTTTTTGTCATATTCCCATAATTCCAAATTTGCAATGATTGCTAAAGTGTGAGAGTATAGCATAGTTTATGGATTACCATGCACATAAGAGAAGTGGAGATGGTTTTTTTGAGTTCCTGCAGATAGTTATTTGTTTAGGGAAAATGAAGAAAAATGGCCACATTCTAAAGTTGAACCTCATAATGTTAGGATTTCACTAGAAATTAATGATGTCAAACCATTTGGAAAGTTGAGGTCTATTTCCTTAGTGTGGCCAAGTTTTTTTATTAACAATAATCTTCCTCCTTAGATGTCAATGAAGAGGGAAGACATTATGTTGACAATGATTGTTTCAGGTATTTTTTTACACTAATTTGTTTGAATATTAAAACATTTTCATTTGCCTTATTTATTGCATAATATGTTATATTTATTTATTTACTTATATATACATATCATAGTAGTAATTATGTTTAATTTTAAACAATTAGGTAAGCACCAAGTTAAATATATGAATGTATATATCAAACCTGTTATCGATGTGTTAATGAGTTATGGGTCGACAACACTATGTATGGCATCTGTAAACCAATAGGGCAGAGACAATTTCAATTCCACAGAATACTTGTATGGAAAATTCGTGATTACCCATGAATAACATAATTTTGTGGTATGTAACATGCCATTTCACTTTAATAGTATATAATTATTTGAATTAGATCATAGCATGCATGATTTTTTAAATAATCCGTTTGTTTATAATTGACATTAATCCATATCTTGTAGGGATTCAAACAAAGGGTAGATTTTCATGTCCAGTTTTTGGTCCTAAAATGAAATCTCATCATTCAAAAATTTTAGGAAAGGAGGTGTTTGATGAATATAGGCACTTCCCCTCTGAGAACCATATGTATCATGCTAATTAAAACAATATTTTCAATGCAAAACAATGGACTAGATTAAAACCATCAAGAATGACACCACACCTACGGAAGTTGGAATATAAATGAAATCAGTGTCAAGGACATGATGGGATTTCATGAAGAATAAAATGTTATCTCACCCAATTCATGAGGTTGACCTAGTATGAACACCTAATAATAGCACATTTGTTTAATACAATGCATATTGGGAAGATTGTAATTGAAACTTTATGGTGGATCATACATGGTAGGAGCGACAAAGAAAAAGTCCTAAAATTTTCTAATGATATTGTGGAAGCCAATCATGCAATGAAAAGTGGGATATGATCAAATAGTGATGGATACTGAAAGAACCTTCCATGCTTATTAACCTAGAAGCAAATCCATGATATAAAAGAGGTATTTCAAAGAATTAAATTTCCTATAGGATTTTCTTCAAACATAAATAATATCTTAACAAAGAAAGGTGAATTCGGTGGGGTAAAAACAAATGATTGACATACCTTCATTAAGGTAAGTATTTTGGTACATATATTTCTATATTAGTATATATACATTTTTATGGGTTCTTTTATATACTTTGGATTAAAAAAAATAATGATTCATTTTTATTGTTACAATATGTTATACCTTTATCTCTCCTAGACAACTTGAACAACAACATCAAACAAGTTATATATGATCTTGGAAAATACATGAGGTAAGTAATTATTTATATGTTGAGTGTTTTATCAATTAGTTGTTTAACTTAATGACATGTATTTTACTTGTAATGTAATATAGTACATTTTGTTGAAACATTCTATTTTATTACATTACCTATAGATGGATATCATTCAAATAAGTGCATAAACACTATAAAGTATTGGAAGAGAGAAATTCCTCAGGTAATGTGTGAAATACAAAAGTATCTACCTTTGGAATTTTTCAATGCGCAAGAACACTAACTCATACACCAAGTCGAGGAGATTGAATAGTGTGGACCTATACACACAAGGTCAATGTGCATTGTGGAGAGACACTTGAAATCATTGAAGGTTTTGGTTAGACAAAGAGCATGTCTTGAGGGTTCATTGGTAGGATATATGACATAACAATCCATGATGTATATTAGTTAGTATGTTCCTAATTTATCAAAACATATGTGTGTGGATTGCATTTGGGACATGAACACCATAAAAATATTTGAAGGGGAACAACTATTGGGGAAAGCTAGAGTGATAAAAGTGAGAGGAAATTAAATATTTAATGTAGAGATTAATAATACACACACACACACACACACATATAGATATAGATAGGTAGATAGATAGATAGATAGATAGACAACTTTTCATTGTTTTGTATATAATACTTATTTATTTTTTATTCTTTCATCAATTATTAATATTGACCATGGTAGCTAATATTTATTGGTGAATTATGATTTTTGGATATAGTAGCTAAAGAGTGGGATGCACTACATTTATACATTGCAAACAATCTTGATTGGATGATGCCATGGATTGAAATATGTGAACAATGTTATGGAACATTATCATGAGGAGGGGTGTCTACATTGGTTAGAGAAGCTCACCGTGCCCAAGATGCCAATCTTATGCAAATGGAAATTGAGTTAGAAATTAATGGCTTGAAAGATAAATAGAAAAAAATGTTGCATTTTCACCTTGCAATATTTTATTAAGTTATTTTATAAAATATTATTAAAGTACTAAATGTAGGTGAATTTTTTTAGATACTTTCAAAGTTATATGAATATGTTTATTAATTGATAATTCCTTTTTATGTGTTTGGCATATTGCAGTTGAAACACCACAATGCTACATGGTACAATGGCCATAAATTTCGCATCAAAAAGTTGGATGAAAAGAGGAAAACTTTTGATTGTGGGATGACTACAATATTCCAAATCACTAATGTTTCCTATATAAGTGAAACACATCCAAAAGTATCTGAAAATCGATATTACGGGTATTTGGATGACATACTTGATTGTGAATTTGATTCCTTCAAATTAGTTATGTTCGACATGAAATGGTATAGGCTATGAATGATGTTGGCATTATGATAGGAGATTGTTGGCATTATGATACATATGTTGTACTTGATGGCAACCCACTCATCTCAGATGATAAATTATAGTGCAGAGAAAAGTTCACGCACCTTCTTGGCATTATGACACATATGTTGTACTTGATGGCAACCCACTCATCTCAGATGATAAATTATAGTGCAGAGAAAAGTTCACGCACTTTCATGCAGAGAAAAGTTCACGCACTTTAATGCAGAGAAACGTTCCTTTCATGCAGAAAAAAGTTCACGCACTTTCATGCAAAGAAATGTTCATGCACCTTCATGCAGAGAAAAGCACACGCACATGGGAAATCTTATGGTTGGTTCATGGTATTAGTCTGACAGTTTTTGAACCTATGGTTTTGGTTCGTGGTATTGCATCCAAAAGAATTGAACCCAAGTATTGGGTCCCTGGTATTGTTTCTCAATGGTTTTGGTCCATTATTTTGAGTAAGGCCTAGCCTATAAAAAGGAAAGGAGATCATTTGGCTGAGCACAGTTGAGTTGAAAATCTTAAGAAGAAAAAGATATGAATTTGTGATAATCGGTTGGTGAGACATAGTTGAATCTGAATCAAGGAGAAACCAGAGCATTATAAGTCAGATCTACTGAAGAGTTGGGATCCCTTTTGACACATGAAAGGATCTATGATTTTGACAGTCTGGGGTATGGTTGAGAACTAATAAACTGTCTAAATCCGGAGGTGCGCAAGAGCGGCAATGTCGCAGTGTGGAGGTGCACAACACCAGAGAAGAAGCAGCTGCGAAGTTGCACAAAACCAGAGAAGAAGTAGGTGCGGAGTTGCATAGACTCATCACAGCAGAAGTGTGGATATCCGCAGGTTTCCTTCGGTGAAGTTGTGGAACTTTCCTGAAATATATTTTAGTTGTCTTTTATCTGTTTCTGCAGAGATCTGGGTTTAAATTGGTGTCTGGTTACTAGTGTTATTTTCTGGTTACTGCATTCTGAGAAGTTATTTGTTTAAAGGAGATTGGGTGATGCACATGTGCTTCATGTTTTGGATCCAGTTTGAAAATTTATGAAGCATGGTCCCTGGAAGAAAGAGAAGGTAGTAGCCTTTGGTAGGTCAGCACCTACGTACTAGTATCTTAGTTAGAACAAGAGCTAAGGAGGTTGTAGCTCCCTTCCAGGAGAAGCTGGAAAATGAGAGCGGGTTGTAGCTCTCTGCAGGTTGCAGCCTATGTACTAGAAAAGGACTGCACCAGTACAAAATCATTGTAAAAAGAAGTTTCTTTGAAAGAAGATAAAGACATATTACACTAGGTGGTTTTCACCCACATTGGGTTTCCACCTTATATCTAGTGTTCTTTGGTGTGACTATCTATGTTTATTGTTCCTGTTTATTATTATATGGTTCTGACATACAGGTTAATGGTTAACATCTAAAGAATAAATTACATTAAAATATGGAATGTATATACAAGTTTCATTAGTCAGATCTGCAAGTGTTTATTGGAAAAGATTTGATAACACTGATTCACCCCCCCTCTCAGTATTATTTCCAACAATTGGTATCAGAGCAGGTCATTCAGAAGAAGCTTGATCGCTTGAAGGAAGATTTATCATCATGAGCAACTACGAGAGAGAAGCATCGATCAGGCCGCCAATTTTTGATGGGACCAATTTCGTCTATTGGAAGGTAAGAGTTACCGCCTATCTTCAATCTCTTGGTACAGAAGTCTGGGATATGATAGATACAGGGTACACTTTTCCATCAGAAACTCCCACAGATCCAGCTGAGAAGAAGTAGTTTGAAACAAATGCAAAGGTTGTCAATACTCTATTAGGATGTCTATCTCAATCAAAATTCGTCAAGGTTATGCAGTATAAAACCGCATAAGAAATATGGGACAAGATCGTTCTGAGCTATGAAGGAGATGAATAGGTAAAATGAACAAAACTTCAAACCCTCAGAATTCAGTATGAAAATCTCAGAATGTACAATGATGAAAGTATGGCTAACTATTTCCTACAAATAGATGAGATTGTTAATTGTATGAAAAACTTGGGTGAAGAAATAAAAGAGGTTGTTGTGGTTGAAAAGGTTCTAAGATCTTCTTCTCCTAAGTTTGAATCAAAAGTTTCTGCAATAGCAAAAAAGGAGAATCTACAGAAAATTACCATGTCACAGCTACACTGAATTCTAACTGCTTACGAAATGAGGAAAGGAGGACCATCAGACAGGAGAGAAGCTACATTCAAGGCTTCAGGCAAATTAGATTACTATGAGTCAGGACATATGTCAGAAGAAGAGGAAGAATCAAATTTTGTCAAGAACCTTCAATGGGGTGCTAGAAGATTCAAAGGTAAGTTACCCTTCAAATGCTTTTCTTGTGGAAGAGTCGGTCACTATGTTGCCAAGTGTCCTCATAAAGATAAGCTTAACAAAGGTAAGGAACTTGTTATATGGAACAAGAAACAAAATGTAAGTAAGAAAAGCTACTACACTCATGAAGATAGTGATGGACTCTCAAATAGTGATGAAGATGAATGAGGTAATAATTAGAGACTTTTAATGGCTTTTGAAGATGATGATTTCACGGATGCTATAGATGACAAAAGTCTTTATGAAGAGATTTCTAAACTCAAAATTTGTTGAGAAGAGAAAAATATGATTATTGATACTCTGCAATTTCAACTGGATGAAAGGGCAAAACATCATGAAAAGTTAGAATGTGAAATTGTGGGACATAGAAAAGAGATTGAGAAAACAAAAGCTCTTAATCTTAGATTTGTTAAGGATCTGAAACTCTAGATGAGATTATCAATGTGCAGTGTTCTCCTCTTATCAAGACAAGTCTGGGATATAATGAAGAAACATCTCAAGCGCAGAAACCATCCACCTCAAAAATTTATCTTGATGCAGCAAGGAGTGAGCAAAGGCCCAGTGGAGATCACCAGGTAAATCAGGGACATTTTTCTTCAAGAATGAACAAAGATCACCAAGTAAATCAGGGGCAATCTGCTTCAAGGATAAACAAAAGCTACAACAACCCATAGGTAAATCATTCTCAATTTGCCTCAAGAATGAATGTCAATGAAAACTACAATCATTCAGTCTGTAGGGTTGATAATCGCCGGAAATTCTTCAATGGCCAATGTTTCTCATGTCACAAATTTGGATACAAAGCAGCTCAGTGTGTTGCCTACAAAACTATCATGACTAGAGAAACTCAAAAATAGAGGAGTGTGACTGGGATCATGAAAAGGACCTACAATAACTTTTCTGCTCTTGAAAATGAAGTAGAATCTTCTATTTGTAATAATTTTGGACATGAAGATTCTGAATGTAGGAGCAGGTTTCAGCAGAAAACTCAGAAGGAGCAAGCCTCAAATATCAAAACATGGAGAATGAAAGAACTACAACTAGGAAGATGTGGTATAACCGTATATGCGGAAGGGCAGGAAAATCAATGATACATCGATAGTGGATGTTCGAAACATATGATAGGTGATAAAGAAAAACTTCATTCATATAGTGCCTTGGAGAAGGAGAAGAAAGTCTCATTTGGAAATGAAACCTCTACACTCATAAAAGGTAAAGGTTCTGTTCTTTCAAAAGAAAAGGTCAAAGCAGGAAATGTTATGTATGTTGATGGCTTAAAGCATAATCTATTGACTGTCAGTCAGATGTGCAATCAAGGAACAGAGGTAATAATCAAATGGATGTAGTGTTCGTGACCTTGATACAAGAGAAATAGTGATAAAAGGCATAAGAACTCCAAATACTCCATACATATTCAAAGAAGGACAACAACAATGCTATCTGAGCAAGAATGATGAACACTAGCTATGGCCCCGGAGGTTGGGGCATCTAAGCTTCTCATAGATAAGGAAAGCATGCAAATACCAAGCAATTCGTGGTCTTCCAGACATCAAGATTCCAGATAATACAATATGTAAATCATGTCAGTTTGGTAAGAAAACCATAACTAACTTCCCTGAGAAGGAAGGATCAGCTAGCAGACCACTTGAACTTGTCCATACTGATGTATGTGGTCCATCTAGGAAAAGGTCACCTCTGGGAGAAGAATACTTTATATTATTCATTGACGAATATTCAAGGATGGTTTGGATAGGACTCATGAAGCAAAAAGATGAAGCCTTCGAAAAATTCAAATCCTTCAAAGCTTTTGTTGAGAACGAATAAGATCACAGAATCAAATGCCTCAGGTCTGATCAAGGAGGAGAATTTACCTCAAATGAATTTTTCGATTTTTGTGAAGAACATGGAATAAGAAGAGAATTCTCTACAACCAGGACTCCTCAACAAAATGAAGTAGTGGAAAGGATGAACAGAATGGTTCAACAAATGGCTCGTGCTATGCTTGATGAATCTGGAACTCCCGCAACTTTCTGGGGTGAAGCTGCATTTGTTGTGGTTTTTATTCTCAACAAAACAAACGTCCGAGTGAACAACACTCAAACCCCTCATGAGCTCTGGTATGGTGAGACTCCTTCAGTAAAATATTTCAAAATTTTTGGAAGCAAATGCTATATCAAAAATATTGATGAACATCTTGGCAAGTTTGAACCTAGAGAAAATGAAGGCATTCTCCTTGGTTACTCTCCCCACAGCAAAGCATACAAGTGTTATAATAAAAGGCTTGGAAAAATTGTTGAAAGTATTGATGTAGTGGTTGATGAAGAAGAAAACACTCCTAGGCAGGTAAGATCTGAAGATTTCGAAGATGATGAGGACTATCCATCAACATCAAATCAGATTCATGATGAAGAAGAAAACTATGAAGAAGAAACCCATGAGGAGCTTGAAGAACAAATAAGGATATAAGAAAAGACTCCATCCAGGTACGTTCAGAAGAATCATCCAGAATCTCGAATGTTGGGGCGAAAAGAGGCAGGAATACAAACAAGAAGAACAATTGCAGAAGCTTCAAGTTATTTGGCATTACTTTTCTCCACTAAACCACAAAATGTAAGAGAGGCATGCAAAGATGAATGCTGGGTCAAGGCAATGGATGAAGAACTTGAGCAGATCGAAAAGAATAACACTTGGGATCTGGTTCCTAGACCAAAAGATAAGAATGTCATAGGGACAAAATGGATCTTCAAGAACAAGTTGAATGAAAATGGGGAAGTGATTAGAAACAAGGCCAGACTTGTTTGTAAAGGGTATGCTCAACAAGAAGAAATAGACTTTGAAGAAACTTTTGCTCACGTTGCTAGACTTGAGGCCATCAAAATGTTCCTTGCTCGCTCTAGCTTTCAGAAGTTCAAAGTATTTCAAATGGACGTGAAATCAGCCTTTCTGAATGGAGACTTAGAAGAAGAAGTGTACATAGAGCAGCCAGATGGATTCATCCTTAGTAATGATCCAAATCTTGTATGCAGACTAAAGAAGGCTCTCTATGGTCTCAAACAAGCTCCAAGGGCTTGGTACTATCGTCTAGAAAAATACCTTCATCAACAAGGTTTTTCAAAAGGATCAGCAGATAGCAATCTTTATATAAAAATTGAAAATAACAAATTGCTAATACTTGTTGTGTATGTAGATGATATCATCTTTGGCAGAAATGAAGAATCTATGAGTCAAAACTTTGCCTTGGTGATGTAGAAGGAATTCGAAATGTCTTTGCTTGGAGAACGGACATATTTTCTTGGTTTACAAATCTAACAAAATAGAGGCGGTATCTTTTTATCTCAAACCAAGTACCTCAAGCAGATCTTGAAGAAGTATGGCATGGAAGATTCGAAACCAGTATGTACTCCTATGGTCACAAGATGCAACCTCAGTGCAAATGATGAATCAGCAGCAGTGCATCAACCAACCTATAGATCCATGATTGGAAGTCTGCTCTATTTAATAGGTACCCGACCAGACACCATGCATGCAGTAGGAATGGTTGGAAGATTTCAGGCAAATCCTAAGGAAACTCATCTTCATGTAGTAAAGAGAATTTTTAAGTATCTTCAAGGAACTCAAAACTATGGCCTATGGTATCCTAGAGATGTGGATCTCACTCTTCATGCTTATACAGATGCAGATTGGGCTGCAAGCGCGGATGACAGAAAAAGCACTAGTGGCGATGCATTCTTTATGGGTTCCAGATTAGTATCTTGGTTCAACAAGAAACAAAGTTCTATTGCATTATCTATAGCTGAAGCAGAATATGTGGCTGCTGCATCTTGTTGCACCCAACTCCTTTGGATGATGCAAACCTTGCAGGATTATCAAATCAATTGTACTCCACCTATCTCCATCTTATGTGATAATACAAGTGCAATCAACATTTCAAAGAATCGAGTCATGCATTCAAAGACAAAGCACATACCAATCAAGTATCATTTTCTCCGGGAACAAGTGCTGGAACAAAAGGTCAAATTGGAGTATGTTCCCTCTAAGGAACAAGTTGTTAATATACTCACCAAACCATTGCCTAGGGAGACATTTGAATACCTCAGATAGAAGCTGGGGGTTGTTGATGCATCATCCTGCTGTTGAATCTTGTCTATTGTACGCAGGTGGATACACATACATTTGCCGGTCTATGTGGTTTGAATGGGTCTATCATAGATCATCTGGCACAGGTTCAGGGGGAGCATATATTCTTCTAATGATGCATTTTTGGCATTATCTTAGAAGTCCTTGGTTTGATTTCTCAAGAGTTTTCTGGTGGAGTAGATCAATGTGTGCTAGTCTGAAGGTTGATTCTGCTGATAGTTGTTCTTTTCTCTATGCCATGTACTTCTTTTCATATCAAGGTCATGTGACGGCCTAGTTTGGTTTCCCCACTATGCCTGGGATGAATGAGTTTTGTCTATCTTGTGTATTCCCACTTGGATGGGAGATGGATGTATGTATGAGTCTTGATGATAGGAAGGTTACTTATAATGAATGGAGTCATGTTATTTCTTGTAGAACATATTTTTGCATACAACATTTAAGCACAAAGCATATATAAAGGGGGTGCTCGTTCAGAGTTTTCAGCAGGTACTCAGGGGGAGTATGGTAGTCCACCCCTTTGCCCTTGATGTCAAAGGGGGAGAGTGATTGGTTGTTGTTGCCATCAAGTCCAAAGGGGGAGATTGTTGGCATTATGATACATATGTTGTACTTGATGGCAACCCACTCATCTTAGTTGATAAATTATAGTGCACGGACTTTCGCAGACTTTCATGCAGAGAAAAGTTCACGCACTTTCATGCAGAGAAAAGTTCCTTTCATACAGAGAAAAGTTCACGCACTTTCATGCAGAGAAAAGTTCCTTTCACGCAGAGAAAAGTTCATGCACTTTCATGCAGAGAAAAGTTCATGCACTTTCATGCAAAGAAAAGTGCACGCACATGGGAAATTTTATGGTTGGTTCATGGTATTAGTCCGATAGTTTTTGATCCTATGGTTTTGGTCTGTGCTATTGCATCCAAAAGAGTTGAACCCGAGTATTGGGTCCATGGTATTGAATTGTTATGGTTTTTGGACCGTGGTATTGTGAAAGGCCTAAGGCTATAAAAGAGGAAGGAGATCATTTGGCAAGGCATCATCTGAATTATTGAATATATGATAAAGTGCTAGATCTGGAATAATGTGATTGGGTTATGGTGCAGATCTGGATCTGAATGAATACGGAACCTGAGCGCAAGGAGAAGGATAAGTTCTATTGATGGGTCAAAAGTTGCTTCTATTTATTGTTGCAGTGTTCTGGGGTCAGAATTTGGTGGGTGGTTACTATTACTATGTTTTGGGTACAACTGTCAGAGAAGTGTCTATTTGATTCAGTGTTAATTGGTGAAAAGGAGATTGTTTGATACAGAAATTCTTGATGTTTTATTGATGTTCATGGATCTAGTCTGAAAATTTATGAAACATGGTCCCTAGAAGCAAAGAGAAGGTTGTAGCCTTCTGCAGGTAGTAGCTTGCATACTAGTATCCCAACTAGTACAAGAGCTAAGGGGGTTGTAGCTCCCTTCCAAGAAAAGCTGGAGAACGAGAGAGGATTGTAGCTCTTTGCAGGTAGCAACCTACGTACTGGTAAAGGACTGCACCAGTATAGAAACATTGTAAAAATAAGTTTCTAAATAAAGGAAGATAGAGACGAATTGCAGCACGTGGTTTTCACCCACATTGGGTTTCCACCTTATATCTTGTGTTCTTGTGTGTGATTGTCTTCTGCTATGTTTCACTGTTTCTTGTTATTGTTTATTTGATTCTGATACATAGATTAATGATCAACATCTGTAAGATAAATTAAATTATAAGTCTGCATGGTATACGCGGGTTTCCTTATCTGTAGTTGTGTATATACACAGTTTCACTAACTGAAGTAGCGTATATGATCTGGGTTTGAAAAAGAAAATAATTGACTTGATAATACTGATTCACCCCCCTCTCAGTATTATTTCCAACATTGGCTCGAGCACATCAACATCCACCTTGAGAGACTGCTAGAGAAGGCCGACATGGACAAAACCATATTGAGGCGGATGGTTTATCATTACAGGGCACGGAACATGAGTTCAAAGGCTCGGATAAGGAGTTTGAAGGCAAAATTGAGCAAAGCAACAAAGAGGCAAAAGAGGCAAAAAGAGCAAGGTTGGCTTCGAATCTTGGTGGAAGCCTCTGTGGCCCAACATAGTACCTCATAAACAACCTCCAGCCCAAATTTCAAGAATTTTGGGGCAATTTTGGTCACATGGCAAATTTTTGGTCACAAAACAAGTTTTTTCTCCCTGTGCGCCATGCGACTGGCACGACGCTTAGGATTGGGAGCTCCAAATTGCAAATGATTTACATTTTTGGATTCAGCATGCAAAATCACGACTACTGGTGCATGGACAAGAAATTTGGGCATGATTTGAGTCTCCAAGAGGTAAAAAACACTCAAACAATGACCTCTTTGCCCCTATTTTGACACACAAGAAGCCGTCTTGGGAGAATGAAGATTTAGAGGGGCAAATGAGCACCAAATTTAGAAATTCTACTTGGGTTGGAAAGTAGATAGGCCAGGCTTTCCAAAAAGCACACTTGGGAACAATTTGGACTCATGCAGGTACCTCAAAATAGCCTCCAAAGTGGCGTAGTGCATATAGATTTGGGCACGACACATATAGGTAAAAAGGCCAAATCATTTCCGCTTTGCGACATTTCGATTCGCGACTTTCTCCAAAGTGGGTCCACTCATCTACACTTCACTTTGTTCGGCACCTAAGGCAAAATTTAAAGTATTTTCACTAGAGGATGGCTTCTATCCAAGTGACAAAGGAAGGCGAGTAGTCACCCAAGCCATTTGTCATTTTTGTAACGCTACATCTGTAACTAATGCTTGGCTTTCCACTTCCACTTTGTAATGATTCAAAAAACTCCCCAACTCTTGGTCATTATATTTCCTCATGGCATAGTCTATTTATTGTATGCAAACCATTTGCAAAGGGTGGGTTGATTGTAATTTTTGGGAGACTGTGGGAGAGAAACTTAGTTCTTCATTGTATATTTTGACAGAGGATTAATGAAAGGAAGTGGCTCTGTTTCATGAGATTCATGTGGTTGTGAGTGTAGAAAATGTGTCTCTTTATGTTTGATATGTATTTCTTTATGTTTCACAGTTCATTTCATCTTCATTTCCAGTGAAATTTTCTAAGTAAGATAAGGTAGAATTCATATTTATTGCTCTGCCTGTGGGAAAGTTTCACGTATTTTTTCTTCTTCTGTTGAAAAGGATTCATGTGTTTATGCCCTTTTCATCCTCCTAAACAATCTTTCCTTTCTGCATTACTTCAAATTTAATTTCTAGACTTTCCACCTATCTTGCCTCACGAAGTAATATGTGCCTTTGTGTTAAATTCTCTACTCATTTCTGTTCATTGGTCCCATACATCCCAGAAACCTAGTCATTCAAAATTTGTTTCTTGTATCCATATTTGTTTACTAGCCTAAAATCAATATATCACTGTAAGTCATCTCAAGCCATATCGTTTATCTATTCACTGAGCGCGACTCGGAGAGAGCCCTCTCCTGTTCTGGTAGGGCTAGCTACCAGACTGAGTGTGGTTTGTGGTTACTCTGAATTTTGCCTTCCTTCAGACTAAGGCGGATTTAGGTGCTAACATCATATTCATTATATAAACAACTAGTTTAGTAGTTTATATTCATTTCATTTATTTTCATTAATAATCATTATAAATGACTAATTTAGTCGTATATTCATTTTATTTGTGTTCATCATTAATCAATATAAACTACTAATGTAGCAGTTTTAGATTGATTTTATGTGCTTATTATTAATCAACATAGATTAATTAGTATGATTTTGTGACTAAATTAAAAAAAACATCATACAATGTGAATTGGTTCATCTAATATGAAAATTCAAAATTACATATGTTAGTTAAAATACTAAACAATATCAAGTGAAAAGATAAATAATTTCAACCACAAAAATTATATTATATGAAATGTCGAGTATTACGTTATGAGTTTCCAACTTAGCATTGGCTAAACTATAATTTACACATGAAAAGTTGTTTCATCACTATAAAACATTATCATTGTGTTGTCAAGTCATTGCAGGTGAGTTCACCAACTATGAAGACTTGAACATTAGTCTATATGTGTGTCTTATGCGGGATATTGGGTTTAAGGGTACCACTAGACCAGTTCTCTTCTCTCTCTTTTTTCATTTTGTTGCTCCAATGTTAGTGTTTTCCTCTTTCTTCAAATCCTGCCGCTTACCATCAATATTGAGTTCCTTTTCTGAAAACAAAAGAACCTATAATGCAGAGTGTAAGACATGAAAAATGCTGAACAATAGAATATAAATGAAAGTAGACTATAAAGGATTTATATTACATATACCTCAACATCAACAATGTTAAAGCCATTCTTCCCCATAAGAGCAAGAAACACAAACACGTTTTCTTTAGTTGAGCGATAGTGGCCACTATGTGGCCAGATGACATGTATAAACAAATTAAAGTCACCATAGAAAAGAACACCTTGGTAACTTAGTATTCAACCTTCAGGGAAAGCTTAGGCACAATCATGCCAACTAAGTTACATGCTAAAAAGCTCAAGCCGTAAATAACTTGTTAAAATAAATAATGTGAGGTGTGATGTCTAATCCTTGTCATTTTATTTACAACAAAAATTTGGTGTCTAATGCATGAAATTGGTCAAGTATATAAACAACATGCTCTCAAATAACAACATGAAAGTAAACTTTTCTGATAATCGTCAAAATATTTCAATACAAAATAGTTAAAAGGATTTCAATCAATATCGTGTAATATTAATTTGATCTTCAAGCTTTGGTTGTTGTTTAAACAGACATAATACCAAGTAATTTCAATTTCATAGTTAAAATACAAAGAAAAATTGAAATAAACATTCAAAATAAAATCAAACAATAAAGAGAGGATATCATGGAATGGACATTGCAATTATAAAAAAATTGTTTACCTGTCCATCGATATCTTATTGCACATTCCTAAAACATTTTCTTGCCCAAAATAACCATGAGGTGAAAGAATCACAACATTAAAAACCATAGGAATACTTACTAGAAACATTTCCAAATTTGATGGTTGAAGTGCCAGAAGGATCTCCAACAACAAATGAATCATATACAACAAATGATATCTATATTGTATCCCCATCTTTTTTCCAATCACATTTCATGTAACCTACCCACATGAGAGTCAAGTAACAATAAAATGAAGAAATTGACATTTGTTTTTATCTTTTATATGTATAAACTTTGAATATAATTTGTTTTGGTAATGTATTAATTCATATTTAAAGTCTTCCTGTCATGAGAATGTATCAATCAAGTAGAACATCAGAAAAATTGACCTCAATGAGTTCCTCAAAGAATTTCTACAATATCAATATTTTTCTTGCTGTGATATCTTGTATAGAAAAAGAACATATCTGCAAATGAAAAAGCCATATATTACTTATGTTCAAACTATGTATATGGTGTATTCTTAGGTAACTTTTTAATATGTCCCTCTACCTTTACCAAAGTGGATTGTAGCTTGGTTAAACTCTTTATCCTTTCATTCAACATCAATTTCTACAAGATAAATGTCACACATTATTCTTTCCCATTTCTCAACATGCTAGATATGATAGATTGAAAGTCACATAAAAGCAAGAGAAAACTATTTTCTAACCAAAACAGATAAACAAACAATGCCTCTAATAAAATTTCACACCTCAGAAATTACTCTCCCACGTGATCAGACTAAAGGTGATATTCTTGGAACCATCGTTAGGTCATATTTAATGGGATATTTGTATTTTTACCATGATTTCAATTTGGTTCTAAAAGAAATATATAAATCTAGGTTATTATCAATGAACTTCAAGTATAATTCAACAAAATAATGCCATTATAAGGTATGGAGAGAGAAACATCTTCATAACTAGGATTCTCTATTTTAGTTTGGTTTGAGTTGAGTTGGTATTTGAATATATAATTTTCTCTAAAGAAGTGAAATAAAAAGATGAGAAATGAGATAATCCTGTGAATTTTTAATTAATTCATATTATATATCTGTAAAAAAAAAAGGTCATCCTTCTCTGCTATTTGATAGAGATTTATTGGCATAGAATTATAATGAATTAACTATCAAACACAATGATGCAATATATTAACCAAGGAAAGAAAAATGACATGGATTTGGTATTTGTGTGCTCGAAGGAAATCCAACAATGGTTGTGTTCTTTATTTATCATGAAATAGTATTGAAGACAAATGTTGGTTCAGAAATTGAACTCTGTTACCAATAGGAGATGGTTGTGTTGGGTAAGGAAAGGATGAATTGAAGGGCTCAAGATCTAGCTCCAATACATAGTTATCCTTGTCACTGCAAAATACAAAGTTGTCATCATTTTCTTATCCAGGTAAAAAGAAAAGTGAGCTTGTATTTGTGCACTTGTGATAGTATATGAAAAAAAGAGCACTAGTGGAAATCAAAGTGTGTTGTCCCATCATCCATCCTAAAAGAAAACTTATATATTCAATTGTTAACTACAGTGGAAATCAAATGCAAAACCCACTCAACTTGATCTTTTCATGACATAGTCGTAATGAAATAGTACAATAGAAGCATGGTAACTCATAGACAAGAGATGATAAAAAGGAATAATGGAACATTATTTCCTGCCACATAATTGGCGTGAATAAAATTTCCACAGAGTTCATCCAAAAAATGAGAATAACTTATGGCAAAAGAACATATCATTAGTGTTTTGTACCCTCTTTAACACATGTAGCCTAGGGAAGTAGAGGAGGCCAAATGTAGCAGGATTCTAGTTGTGTGGGATATAAAAACAGAAATGTGGAAAAACATGCCTGCCAATTCACGAAATCTCACTCTAAATAATAGAACATGTTGAGGATAGTAATGATGAAAATATATCATGTGCTAAGATCAAGCCCATTATTGGTCATGAATTAGCAAGGCAGCTCGTAATTTTTACTTGTAAAAAAAAATATCATAATTAGTGTAATGGTTGTGTGGATATTTTTGTGAATTTTTTTTACATTTATATTATGGTGTCCTTGCAAGAGAGAGTTATGAAAGTTCTCTAGGTTTGGTCACACAGGTTTCTCCTTTCATATGCTTATGTGAATGGATAAAGAACTACCTTTCTTCGGTTTGGAAATCCAAGTGTCCCTCCCTTTCATTGAATATGTGGAGATGCGCACCATTGAAGGACTTTGATAGTTCTTAATCCAATCTTACAGACATAAAAGATGGATCTGGTCCAAATCAAGATGTTTCTATGGTGATTGGAGAGGGAGAAACAACTCGAGAATTGTTTATTATTCCTCTAATGGAACTTGAAAGATAGTGTAGGAAAAATGGTTTATCTATTTTTGGCGATAGGGAGTTAATATTCTTCCAATTTCTTAGCTTAGAAGAAGAAAAGAAGCATAAGAACCAAGATCAAGATGAGGATTTAAGGTATGGGTATAACTTTGCAATTAGAGTGAAGCATGCAAAATAAACTGATGCTTATATACAATTGGGAGGGGGGAGGTGGAGCATAGGTGAAGAAAGAAAATCCATACTTTATGATGATAAGGACTATATATCATTATCATCATCTAGGAAAAATGTCCAGGAAGAATCATCTTTATGGTCACGAGTTGTGGAACATGAATCAGTGGGTGCCTCTTGCAATGGAACGTTACCAAAAAAAGTTGGTGTCATGATGGTAGTGTCATGTGATCTACCCCCAAAAGTTCAAAATATTCTAGGCAATGTCAAGGAAAATTTCTCTCTACTCCTTAACTCATATTTTGCCTCATCCACATTTTGATAGAACAATTATCAAGATCATAGAATGATATCTTCTTTAATGAAGTAGTCCAAGGGCTAACAATTTAAGGATATGATCATTTTTTTTAAAAATGGACAATCTTGTTTGACTTGCAAAGACTTGAGTGTCAAACTTGCTGCTGAGCCAATGTTATTCACATGTCAAAATTTTGAGTATGACTTGGGGTTGAGTTTAAATGAGAGGATTTTTCTTAATACTGTTTAGTCATGGAAAAGAACCAAATTCAAAGTCCATTTGAATTATGATTCATGAAGCATAGTAACAAAGTTGGTGAGCTTAATAGCGCTCATCCTTGTCGTGATGTGTTACATTCGAATGGTATGAATGCATGAATTTCAAAAGGCTGAGATATGATATAAATCTTGGGGAATTTTGACCAAACAAATAACCCAAACCTGTCACTTGAGATATGATATAAATATTGGGAAATTTTAACCAAATAAATAACCCAAACCATAAACCTAGTAGTTTGAAACACATTTTTCTTAAATACTTTTAAAAATTAACATACAAATAATTTATAAAATCATGGAATTTGGTTGTCAATCAAATGTCAAATTGGATAACAATTAAAGCGATAACCCGCAATGACAATCCAAAATTGCAAGACATATTGGAGAAATGTTCAAAACTCATTGGGAACATCCTAATCCTACAGGTACCTTGCCTAGGAAACATGGAATGTTAACGATATAAATGAAAAAAAGATAAATAATTAAAAATGACTATTAGAACCAGTGCAAACAATGAATGATAAACAAAATGAAAATGGGGAAAAATGTCGCATACCCACCCCATGAGACTGTTATTCGTTTCCATACTCGATGTTGCCCAATACTAAGCAGGTCATTCCACTAGTGTCCACATCCTCTTATCCACATACAACTTGCATTGGTGATACCCTTCTATAGAGAAAAAAATAACAGAAAATGAAGCCCGAAAGCCTTTTTATTGGTCAACTGTTTAAAGATTTTGAAGCGTGTATTGAAAAAGAATATTCTCATACCAATATCCTTGCTTTCTTTGAAACTCTATTCAAATACATCACTTCCTCCAAAAATTTTACATATCGTGGATCGTCATAATTCAATTCATTAATTAAACGAAGTTCTATCATCTCTAGAGCAGGGGTGCTATGAAGAAAGCAACCTAATACACTGATTTCCCTATCATGAAATTCAATTATGTCTAAATAAACCTGTATATATAGAGATGAGAGAGTGGGGATCTGAGACGTCGAGGTATGGGATATTTTGAAAGTTCTTGCATTACATTTCAAAACCAGAATAAGCCAACTATGCATTCATTTACAAGGTAAAATACATAAATATTCATTATGAGCATCATGGAAAAAAAATCATGGAAGAATTTTATGGTCTTTTCACATCTTATAGAAGGTGAACTTTTTTAATTTAGGTAGTGTATATTTTCATTAAGGAATATATATGAAACAAAGTTGTTACTTAGTTTTATTTCATATCTATTGGATATACTGAATCTGCAAATAGGACATAATAATGAACCAAAAAATAATAGTCAACCTAAGCTACATCAATATATGCTTTGTATAATTTTTTTCTATGCTATACCTGACAACTAAGTAGCAAATGGAAACATTATTAAACATTGAAACATGTTGTTCATTGCACATGTAAAAGAAAAGTAGAAATTCTATTTTTACCAAGATAAAGTTGTCACCCATTAACAAACATTGGAGATTAGGAAGCTTGTCGAACAACAAATTGAGAAGACACACATTTCTTTAAGCAAAGGCACAACACATATGACCAACTCCTTTAATGATTTAAAGCTCCCCATCATCTCAATCAATATGTCCACAAAGAAATTGTATGCATTATTGGGATATGAGTACATTTCCAGTATGGTCAAATTAATTCCACGTTGCATATTGAGTCTCAAGATAGAGCATGAAATCTCTTGAAACAATATCCCATTCACTCTCAAATATTTTATCATGTATGCCCCTGCATACACATACAAGACAACCTGTGTTTATAGTGGCTTATATTTTATCCACATACAACCTGCATTTACACTGGTTTCCTTGTAAAGCATTGAAAATAATAGTAAAATCCAGACTTACATGGTTGTAGTTTGAAGCAATTTGATTGAACATGTTTTGTCCATATCTAGCACTGTTTAACACAAATTCAGTGATTCCTCTACAGAGGACCACAAATGCAGGGAGTGCACAGAAGGTCAAATACTAACGATCAAATATTCTTTATGGTTTGGCTAGTCGAGTGGGGCATTCGATCAAATTGGATGAGTATACATATAAGCTTGAAAAGGGGTCCTATGCCAGTGATTTTAAATGATATCCCTTGGAAGCTTCAACATAGTACTCAGTATCATCATACAAAGGACCACCCAAAAACAGACCATCTGAACGTGTCAAAGTTTGAAGAAACAAGTCACCCTTTTTCAGACGAACATTGCTACTATCATTTTGAGAAATTATTTTAATGTCAACACTGGGATTGCTGGTAGCACTGACCCTGAATGTAGTTTCCTAGTTACCGCACAAAAGAAGGAATATTAGGTTGGCACCCATCAGTTTTAACAGCAATGTGCCAACTTGTTGGATAAAATAGGACCTTTTTAGAACTATTTTTCTCACTAGCATTGCTTTTATCTCTCAAAACAAAGACCATTTCATCTTCAAGATTGGCTCAGTGAGTGTACTTATATACAACAATGTTGCTTGGTCCATTAGCTCTTGAAACAATTTTGACATTATTGATCATATCTATAAATGCACCCTCCTTTTTCCATATGTCTACAATAATGCTTTGAGACAACTCATTTGCTTTGGGATAAGAACTCGAATCAACATGTATTTCACCACTCAGTAGATATTTTTCACCAGTCAAATATATAGGCTTATGGTTCAATACATTGAATTCTAATGAATAGATTCCAAAGAAAATGCACGAGTTCAAGAAATGAAACATGTGCACACGAGAATCTTATAAGCAAATTTGCTACCATCCTTTCTCAATAAACAAATTCATTGGTTCTTTGTTTGGCTGTATGATGTAAGAAGCCACAGGATGAGTAGACATAATACACAACCAATAGCCTTTTTGGATAAACACTATCTATGAGTGATCAAAAACACCGACATTGACATCAATAACCTTTCTCTCCCAACACCAATCATCAGACCAATCTAACAAATCAGATGGAGGTCCATGTTTTACCTCAAGACGTAATGCACTAGGTAGGAATTTCTCAAATATCAAGTCACTATTCTCATTTATTAAACTTAAAGAGTTAATTTTATCTAAACCTAGAGTTCAACATCTAGAGAAGTAAGTGATATAGAAACCGATGAGTCACATCATTCCTTGCATTTCACCAATCCATGGATATCAACAAGGGCCTTTATAAATTCAATGCCAAACATTGGTCTAGTTACTATCACATCAATATGTGATGGTGAAAATTGAAGACCAGAATCACGTTCTTTTGTTGTGGCCAGTGGGGATATTCAATATTAACATGGTTGAACCTTGAAGCACAAGTTTCCCATGTCATCAATCCTCTTTAGTTGAGGCTTAACACTATCTTGCCCATGTGTCAAGAAAACTTGATGCTTGCCATAATAGCCATTTGTCACTAATTTTAGGGAACCACAAATATTATAATGTGTTCCTCCCATCTTTGGGATTGAAGCCATGTTTGGCACAATCATGAAATTCTCCAAACTGCTAAACTTGAAGTGATCCTTCTCAGCCTTGATTGTGTAGCGTGTTGATGTTGCATGACCAAGTTGTAATATCCCTAGAAATTTGTTGTATCTCTTTCTCATCCATCAAATAATATCTTAACACCTTCAAAACAGATTCCTTTAGAAGTCACCACAAGTCCTCTAACTGAGAAACCCGTGACCTGAAATGGCTGAGATATATTAACATGATTGTGCTCAACAAGAACCTCTATAGATGGAAGTGAAACATGAAATATTGTATTCTGACCCTTGTAGAATGGAAAAAACCTTTATTTTCCACATGGAATAAAATTGAAAGCAAATTTCCCATATGCATAAGATATTGCATGACAAACCGCTTGATTTGGCCAAGGAGCTTCTTTGAGGGTATTTCACCTCATGGACATCATCTGAATAAAGGTATAAATGAACACCTAAAATAGGGTTACCCTGAGAAACAAATAAGACATCCATATCATAACTTGGGACATAAATTATATAATCTACTATCAGATTTCCAATGCCCAACTCCATCTCTCGAGAGCCTCTTTGGACAATTGTTAAAAGAACATGAGAATCACATATTTGAAAGAGAGTAGAAAATATACTTTATAAACCTCAATCATTGTACCTCATGCGTAATTCCATCCTAGCTAGGATCGACATTAGATATGACCTTGTATCTTCTTCCTTTGTTTAACAATTGGCTCACAGAGCCCGCTCTTTCCACTTCTTCACATTTGATTTCATGGAGGGCTACAATGTCCTCTAGACACTCATCCTTAAGGAATATCCAACCTTATTCTATGTATCAAATGAAGGGAAAGTGAGCAAAATATCATGGTCTTTCCTTTTTGAAAAAAAATGTAGTGGGATTTGATATGACCTGATATTTGTATACTCCTCAAGAATTGATGAAGTTTATGTATTCATGATGGGAAGCGACCAACCTATATTTCCTTGGATTAATATTTGTAAACATGTAATTTCCTCCCTGCAACATAAACACATCATTCACATTGGCATGACCTCCATTTATATTTGGACAACTTTATGCTCTAATAGCCCCCATCACTCTCCCAAAAATAGTGAACCCAGCAAAGTGAAATTGATGTTTTCATGGCCATTGCAACCATTGCGATCCATATTCACCCATTTAAGATATATTCACCAAGTCAAGGAATATGAATATTTTTGATGTAATTTCTCCACTCGATAATCTTAACATCAAATCTGAAACTGTCTTGTTCATCTTGACATAAAATACGAAATTGTCTCGTTCATCTTCAAAGAGTTCTTGAAACATTTTTTTAGAATTGTATCGAATCTCCACAAATATACTAAAAAAATTATTAATGTATGTTGCTTGATTACTAATCAAAATGTTTAAAGCGATACAACACCAATAAATTTGTATTTCATCTCCATTGCACATAATTCACCTTCCTTTGTAGGATGTATATGGCTAGTAGATATTTTCCAGGTGCTTCAATGGTTGTAACATATATTTTATAGATGATATTGATAACCCCACTATGTGCAATATGACTATCACTATGCAATGATTCATTTTATGTATTTTGTTTTTTTTTAAATGGTAAATCAATAATTCTTTAGATTAAATAAAGAATTTGTTATCACTCAGATTTTCCTAGAAGTTGTAAGAAGAGGAAAGGGGTCCGAGGTAACCAAAAACCAACTTTTGAGTACAAAATCTAGCCAATATGTACCTAGAGAGGGCTCTCTCTTTAAGGTTTAACTTTGTTTTGGGAGATATTAGGCTAGTTATGAAAGCTTTGGGGTTTTGATTGGATTTGATGGTGAAATTCAATAGCAAAGGGTTGGAACTGAATAGTTCAGGCCATTGGGCTAATGGAGTCAAAAGAAATGGCTCAATTGGATTTGGTTTCTCAGCAAAGGATGGCTTCACAGGGTAAGATAGCTAAAAAAGGGATCAAATGATAACTTGATAGAATGGGATGGGCTTAAAAGGAATGAAGGGAAATTAAGAATCCATCAACATGTTTTAAGAGAAAAGAACTTGAATGATCACCAGTAAAGAGCAATTAAGAATTCCTTAATAAATGATCAAAATGATTAAAATAGGAAACAAGAGAAATTAAGAATTCACTGTTTAAGCTAGTTTAGAAGAAAACATCAAGAATATAAACGATTGAAAACATATTGCATTGAAGCACCTTCTGAATTAAGATTTTTTGTTTAAGTATTCAAATATGAAACATAATTGAAATATTTAAACAAGAGAACAATAACACATGAGTTATAAAATACTTATTTGTTCGATGTATTGAACATGAATCCTGTGAAAAGTCCTTTGTATTAATTCTTCATTCAGCCAGCCATGCAAGATTTGTCCAACAACACTTTATTCCAAAATAATCAGTTTTACAGCAATGTCTAAGAATCCACCCTCAATACTCTGAATGAGGGAGTATTTATACAAACAACTTTACAATAAAATACCTCATAATAAAGTGAGATATATTCTGAGATGACTAACTATATGTTACAAGAACATAGAGACAGATGGTCTTGTAGGTAGCAGATAGAGGCAAACTGATGGTTTTCTATCCCTATTCTTGAGAGTGTGTTGGAGTCAGGTCCTATATCCTGCTGTCTTTGATGTAATTCTATGTTGGTTGCTCTACTTTTTATCTTCTTACTGGTACACTTTATCCTGCTCTGACACTCTTTACCTGTTTCATCTCTGTTTATCCTCTTTACCATCATTGACTGTAGTAAATAACCAAAATTTACTTTCTACCAAGGATAAATTACAAAATTTCTCGCATTTCTTCCCACCATTTTGGCTGTGGTATTCTGGTTTTTTGAAGTTTATTGAGGGTTTCATCTGTTTCGGTGTACCCGAAAAGGTAGGCTGAATTGGAAACAAGTGTTTTATTTCATGCTCGACATAGAATAGGTTCTCTAGGTTATCATAGAGAACTCTACTTGTAGGCAATGCTTTTGACGCTGATGAACTTATTGATGAACTTGCCCGGTTTCCTGCATATTGATTCAATTTGTCCACATAATCTATATGCCTCATTAATTTGTCATTAATAACTAAAGGACTAGGAAGTCCTTTGCTCTGCAAAATACCAAATTTCTCCATGAAAGCATTAATTTCTTCCTGCATGTCCTAACATCTTCTTTCTAAATTTGCATCAGATTCCTTTTAGTTAATATGTTTTGACTTCTAGAATAGTGCCTGTTCTGTCTTCAATGCCCAGTTCTTCAAGCTAGTACTTATTCTTGTTGTTCAAAAAATTTATGAGCCTGGTGGCTTCCTCGGGCATCTTTACTAATTCTACTCTTGTCCTTTGAATCTCTTCTCGAGCCACCTTTACCAAATCAATCTGCTAAAAAATTATTTGGATTGATGGCCAAACATCATTTATTGATTGAGTGATGTTGGTCCATAGAATTTTCTTAATGTCTGTTAGAGGCTTGTCAAATGTGATATCTTTTTCAAATGGTTTCACCTTGTTTTCTAATCCTTTAATTTCCCTTGTCTTTTTGCAACATTTATCTTTGAGAGATCATACATCTATTCTAATGTGACATATTGTTCTTTCACCTTTTTCAGCTCTGAAACTTGGAGTTTCATCTCTTCCATTGATTTTATTAGCTCCTCTGTACTCAAATTTGAAGTTTTTTCCTGTTCTATAACTGTTGTTGCTGTACCTGTGACCACCTCTGTTGTGGCTGCTGGAATGTTTGGTGCCAGAGCTGTTCCAAGGGTTGAAGGGACTGCAGTTGAGACTACTAGTATCACATTAGGAGGCTGAGAGGTCGACTCTCCTTACTTGTCCTTGAATGTTTTTTCTAGTTCTTTATCAGTGTCGTTTAGTCTTTCATTAAGTTTTAAGACTAAATCCATTAATTCTTCTTCAGACCTTTGCTTTATGATCTCTGCAGTCTGTGGGTGCCTTGAAGGAGGAAGCTTTAGCTGCTTCCTTAAGGCAACTATATCTTCATCTTTCTTTTTGATTAAGGCTTCTGTAGCCTTCACATCTTTAGGATCATGACCCTCAATTATTTTAAAGATTTTATCCTATTATCTTTAGCCTGTGAGGAGGCTTTCTCTAGCTGTAATTGGGCAGTTGTATTATTCAAATAATTTTCTAGCCTTCGAGCCATCATGGCCTTACCAGCCAATGTAGAATAAATCATCTCTCCTGTTTGTTTGTGTAACTCAATTTGGTCCAAAGGATGAATGTCCTTTTCCATGACCTCAAAATTTGTTCTGAGATAGTCTACTGCTGATTGAGGCTGTTGCACTTGAGGTTTGAAATAACTCATTATCATTTTACCTTCCTTGATGTCATAGGCTGACATCAATCTATTTTAATTAGTGAGAGCCATTTTCAAATACTGGTTGTAAACTTGGAGCCTTAATGGATCATTTCTGGCTTTTATTTCTATAAACTTCTTCTTGATATCTGAAGTGTCCTTTCCTAGTGGCTTGAAAGATAATATCTCTGCACTTTGTTGTCTCTCTAGCTCCTATCTCTGTGAGCTAGTAGATGTCCTACCTACTGGGAAAGTTTGATGACTATCTACTCCTTCTTTCCTTTGACTCTTAGTAGTCTCTTCAAAAAAGTTCCTCCTCTAAAAGGGGGTTTAGCCTATGCCTTTTAGCACCAAGCTGCTTTGAGGGTCCACTGTTAGGGGTAGCTACTTCCCTGTCTCTCCTTTTATTCCTTTCCTGATTCAGAGGAGTTTGCAAGATTGGAGGTTCTCCCACATTGCCCTGAGTGGGAGGAGTCTGCATTTGGGCCTGTTCCTTGGAAGTTTCAGGCTGTTTAGACATTGTAGATTTCTTAGTGGCTTGAGTGCTAGTCTCTGGTCCCTTTCCCTTGGATGTTTCTGTAGCTGGTGTGTTGGTATCGTGTGAATGCTATTGAGAGGTTCCTGCTTTAGAGGCACTAATCCCTGAATTTTGAGAAGACTCAAATCGTACCTGCCCAAAAGAATCCAATTCAAATGTTTTCTTAAGATCCCTCACAACATTTTCTATATTGACCTGTTCACTATCAGTTTCTACTAGGGTCCCCTCCCTTAGTTCATCCATATTGGCAAATTGTTCAATCTCTGGGATTCTATGGTGTATATATGGTGACAACCTGTACTTCATTTTTCTATCACAGATAAAGCTATTAGGATCATATGGCATCCACCCAAAACTTTTGTGTAACTTAAGGTAATCTTGTAGAATTTTTTCTACTTCTCTCTATGCTTCCCTAGTGTTGCAAACAAAAGGGCCTAACTGATTTTTGATTTTGAGTTGAGCTTTATTTTTGGCATTATAAAAATGTATAAAGTCTGAATTTATCATTCTTCTGAAATATTCCAATGCAAACAATCTCATTGGAACATATTTTGGTAACTTGAAAGGGCAGAGCTCACACCCATATATCCTGATTTCTATATGGTTCTTGTATAGGTACCAATCACCTATTCTGTACTGCTTGGAGAGCTGTAGGATCCTCTTAATGTCACCATTGATCCTAGGAGGGGAAATCCCTGTGAATAAGGTGGTTGCTGGATGAACAAATTGATCAATGAACTCATTATAGGAGTAAGGGGAATCTAAGGATGCATGGAAGATGGGACCCCAAAAGATGACAGACCTTGGATTGCCTTTCGTATCAAGTTTCATGACAGGGAAAGGGAAGTTTTTTGACTGATAATACAGGATGAGATGATATATGAAGGTGGTGTACTTGAAAACTCCTTCATTTTCCAGTCTCAAGAACTGGTCATGAATCTTATTAGCAATATAGGAGGCATAATCATACTTAACAACAGGGGGCTGTCCAGGAGTAAAAATTGACAACAGCACTAGGGTTACCTCATCAACAAACTCACTAGTGTTGAATCCCATAATTAAAGATATCATATCAACAATGAGTCTTCCCATATCTATGAAGACAGTTTACAGATAAGGAGGTGGGCCCTTAGGTTGATGTTTCTGTAACATGAAAGTTTGACAGATGCGATTCAGTTCTGATTGGGATAATTGAGTTGATTTCTCAAGTAGATACCCAATGGAAATGGGAGTGGGAGCTTGATTGGGGTGGAATTGCAACATTTCATTGATGGATTCAACAATTATTGGGAAGAGGACTATTTGGCTTGGAGACATAACTGCTCTACAGTTAGGGTCATAGTTGTCTCTACTTTGGAAAAATACTTTAAGGTGGTTTTTATTAGTGGCTAAGTCTTTTATCTAGAAGTCTTTATCTACAAGAGGTAGATAGTCTAAATCTTTATGAGGAGCATTCATGGGTGCAACATTCAAATCTATCGGAGTTTCCATTTCTGGTTCTTGTGAATTTAGAAAGGGAATTTAGGTTTTCTTTGTGAAATGGGAAAAACAGAGGGTCTGAGAACTTAATTGGCGAGAATAATAACTGAATTATTACAAATTTGGTCATTTTTCGTCAATTTACCATGGAAAACTTAGAACTTGTAGGGTTTCTCTAGGAATTGGATAAATACCTATGTTCGGGGAATGAACAGTGAAATAATAGGTACTGGTAGTGGCTAATAGGTTTTGGGTTGCGTTGGCTGCAACTTTTTGAGCAAGTTAGCATTTAAAAACTTCAAACTATTGACCTCGACGTTATTTGCATGGGAGCACAGGTTTGCAGTACGAAGCAGTGAAAATGACATTATTTGTTTTATTTACAAAGTCAAGGGTTGGCAGGGGTTTTTGATTTCAGGCGATGACATCAGTGGGGAGTGAAATGACATTTTTGTTGTATGTGGAAAGGCGGTAAGTGGTTTCATGTCGCATCACTTTTGGGAATGGGTGGTAATGAGCTGGGAGCCAATGATTCCATAGGTTTTTCGACGCATGGTGGAGGTGCTGTGCCAAAACCACTTTGTGATCACGTGCTAATGCACGGTCACAAAGGGTTGCGCGATATTGATAATAGTCGTCAGATCTTGAGGACTTGATCAGACAGCTGACGGGAGGCGCGATACTATGGGGTTTAACAAAGGCGGGCCCAACATAATTAGGGGTTATTTTAATTATATCAGGAGTGGTGTGATAGGTCGGGGAGGTTCTTAATTAACCATGAGGGTTAATTAATCCCATATTGATGTGGTGGGGGATTAATGGCTGTTAATTAACCTTGAGGGTTAATTAATCATGTTTAATGATGTATTATGGTTATAACTAACCAGGGGTGGAATATATATAGAAATTGGGGGTCTTTTATATGTTTAAATAATACGGGCAGGGGTAAACGTTGTGTGGGAATTATGTAATATAGGTTAGAAATTAATATGGTAATGCAATGAAAAGAGAGCCAAGTATAAAACATTTAATAAGTGTATTTATCTTAGGCTTAAACGAAAAATGGTTTTTATGAGAGATTATGTAATTTTCCTAAGTAAAATAGGATTTTACTTAGGAAAAGATTTATGAAGGTGAATGAGTGATTTATCAATGGTTTTAAGTACTTAGGATTTTAAATTATTGGGTTGAGGGTCCGGTCCCTCCAGAAGTTAGAGAAATGCTCTGAGCCCCTCCAATTTAGCAAATACCTTACTACTTAGGGGAAATTAGTGAATAATTAGGGAAAATGAGAAGGGGAGTTAATTATTCTGACTTTGCTTTGCTTGAGATGCTTTCAATATATTGTATGCCTTGGCCTTGTGATGAAAGTGAAAGATTAACACATTTAGAGACATTAAATATCACATGTGATTCTGCAACATCAACTACCTACCCTACCTACTTTAACCTAGCATTTTTCTTCTTTATTAGGGTGCACTTAGATTCGCAAACCCTTATCAAATCTTCCTTTTCTTTTACATTGCACTTATTACATCTAAGGGCTCAGATTAAACTGTTGAGCTTCTTTTATTTATTCTACTTATCTATTTATTTGCCAAGATTACACTATTTGGTCAGATATTTATTCTCTATTTCTACAACATGAAATTGAAAAATGAATTAGTCAAGCTTAAACAGTTTGACTATTCATGAATTGTGGCATAAGTGACAAGCTGCACACAATTGTTTATTACCCAAAGTGAAAAAGTAGTGGCATTTATACTTGCACACTTTCCTGGTCTATCTTTTATTTGGGGTTCAATTTCTTTCATTTTTTGACCATCTTTTATTTGTTTTTACCCTTTGATTTTTCTTTTAGGGCCCTCTACATTTTTTAAATTTTTTGATTTTTTTAAAATATGGAAAACCTTTGCAACAAGAAAGGTATAAACATATTACATAGCTCATCAAGTCAATCATGACATATGACACCTATTGGTATAGGGGTCTAACATAATCTACTCCTTGAACAAATATTATATGCAAAGTAAAAGTAAAATTTACTTGAGTAAATTTTTAACTTTTCAGGTTCCACTTATATTCATCAAAATTTCAAGTAAGAAACACAGAGTATCATTACAACTTATGTTGTTTGGTGAACTAACCGCTATGTCCAGAGATGCCCATTATTCTCCATAGTATTAACATAGGTCAATTGCTTCAACAATTTTAGTGGGTTTCCTTTGCAATCAATGTAGGGATTACATTTAAAGTTTCCTTTAAGCCATGCTTTCCTGGGTGTTTGGCCGTGACTATTAAATTTGCATTCACAACCATGTCTACCGATATTTGCAATTTGAATTCAACAAAAAAAAATGAACACATTTAAGAGTAAAAGGATAATGGTTTTTTGGCTCGAAGTTTTGAAGACATATATGGAAGATATAATCTCCCAAGAGAAATAAATAATGTAGAGAAGCTCTAAAAAATCAAATAAATTTGATCTAAATAATTAAAAAATGTCAAATCTAAGTTTGGAACCATCCATTGTCATCTTCCAGATATAGATGAAAAACGTAATCTAATAAAAAAAATTACTATAGAAATATTCTAGAAAATCTAAAATTAATTACGAAATGCTTTTTCACACTTTGTTAAGTGTTACTCACTAGATCTAGCATAGTGTCTGGATCGCCCAAGAAGAAAGATAGTTGACCTTTTCCATAGTGCGTAATGATTGGAACAATCATTCTGACCCAAAACCCAAAAACCTATTAGCCACTACGAGTACCTATTATTTCACTGTTCATTCCTCAACTTTGTCAAAGACCGACTTTTGACAAAACATCGACATATCTAAAAAAACCTTGACATCGATTGATCCGTCGGTAGCGATTCGAATTGCCAAAAATGTAACCAACATATAAAGTACCCACCATGTCATGTCTCTATTACAAGGAACTTCGAATATAAAAACATATTAGTTTTTTTCCAAGTTTCAGCAGCCCACTGCATATCTTTTTCTCTAGTTCCCATCTAGTTGTCGCTAGTTTAATGCCCATAGAATCTGAAATCACTCCCTGAAAATCCACCTGCAAAATCTGGATCACTTTTATCTTCCCAGAGATTTGTATAGGTGTTACCCTGGTAGAAACAGTGCTAGATGTAAAACAATGGCTTTACATTGCCAATTATCAGGGCAAGATGACCTATAACCCCTACAGTTTAGGGAAAAATCACCCAAAACCCCAAATTTACTAAAGTTTAAATTATTAAATTATTTGTAATTCAAAGTTTAAATAAAATAATTACAAATTTCTTTACTGTTTTTAAAAATAGAAGGAAACTTTTCATTCAAATAATATTATTTTAACTTTCAACTAATTGAAATTTATTTTATTTTTTAATTAATATAAAATTGTTTTTGGTTATTTATATGTATTTTTCAAAGTTATTTGTAATTTCAGATTAAAAATAAAATAATTATTGCCCCCACGGGGTAGATCTCCCATAAAAACATAAACATGTAAACTTAAATGTAAATGTAATATTTAACATTTAACATTGTTAATCTAATGTCAACCCTATTGTTTACTGATAGTAAAAAAAGAGCTATGGTAAATAAATAAAACTATAAATAAACAAGATGGTAAATAAATAAAACTTCTTTTATATTTACTCCAAAGGTATGGTAAATAATTTTTTTTAAATAAACTAGAGGTATGGTAAATAAATAAAATCTCTTTTTATCTTTACTCCATTAACCTCTTTATATTTATGAAAACTCAAAAAATAGGAAGATGGTAAATAAATAAAACTTCTTTTATATTTACTCCAAAGGTATGGTAAATATTTTTTTTTAAATAAACTAGAGGTATGGTAAATAAATAAAATCTCTTTTTATCTTTACTCCATTAACCTCTTTATATTTATGAAAACTCAAAAAATAGGTTTTATTCAGGTGGATCCTCCAGGACACACAATTATCAATACCATGGGCCAATTACCATGTTTATAAAAGAAGTATGATAAATAAATAAATATAAAAGAGGTATATAGATGTATGGTAAATAAATAAAAACATATCAAATAAGATTAGAAATCAACATCTAATTATATGCCAAGCCTATGGGCCAAATACCATTGTAAATAAAAGAAATATGATAAATAAATAAAAATATAAATAAAGAAGAGGTATAGTAAATAAATAAAACCTGTTTTTATTTTTGCTCCATAAACTTCTTTACACTTCACTCAAAAAATAGGTTTTATTTAGGTGAAACCTATGGGCAAAATACCAAGGACCAAATTATTATTAATACCATGCAAAAAATACTATTAAGCATAATATTAATATTAATATTAATATTATTATTATTATTATTAAATCTAATATTCATATTAATATATCATAATATTGATATTATTAAATATAATAACTTTGTTTTAATCCATTATTAAATTTGTTATATTATAATATATCATGATATATATTAACTCTATATATATGGGAGGTAAGAACAAAGACATAAAGTTATAAAGGTGGAGAGATAGGGGAAGTGACAAGGGAGAGACGGAGA
>APFE031724358.1:64400-76693 GCA_000404065.3 Pinus taeda
TTGTAATCAACCTACAATACTGATACATGTAATCAAAATATTAAAAAATGTAACCTAACATACAAGGATGTAAGTAGTTATCATGAAATCAACATGTAAGTGACATATAATTCATACACAATCAGTCACATGTTCCAAAAATCAAGACATCATGTTTATTAATTTGAAATCAACATTCACCAATACTAACAACCTATAATCATACCCCCTTACTATCCATGGTCCACACTAAGGTAGAAGGAGGAAGCTACTATAATGGCCCGATCTCCAATGTCCAATTATGGAAATGGGATCTCCAAAGCTCTACTAAATTTAACCACACTTGAAAAGAAATTGATTTTTATTTCTCATAAATTTGTATGAGACTAAGTCAACAAATATTGCACTTATTCTACTTGTAATATCATAACTAAAAACATGTCACTTTTCCATTTCCTTACATGCCACTTTTCAAATTCCTTGCATGCAACCTTTCAAATTCCCTACATGGAACTCTTCAAATTATTTGCATGCAAATAGGCATAGATTAGCTACATCCATATTATTATACTACAATACTATCACATCCAAAAAATAACATTTTCTTCAAACAATTACCATACTTTTACATTTTATTCAAACAACTACTATACTATTACATTTACATGTAAGCATTTCTTCAAACACTTTACATGCAAACTAATATATCAAACTATTTACATACAAGTAAGCATATATCAACTACAGAAATACTATTACACATCAATGCTATCCCCAACCACAAACAACATATTAATTGGTGCATTTTATCAAATAGTCTGTATGAAATTAATCATTGAACCATTTGAGCATTTCATCAAACACTTTGCATGCAAAATAATATAATGAAAGATTAAATGCATATATCCTAAAATGTAGTAGTACAAGTTATGAAAACTGAACCATATGATTAGTGGAATAATCCATCACTATGGTTCAAGTTTCATCTTCTGAGATTTCATACATGAAAAGTTATAACAAAATACCAACACAACCATATTTGGTGCACAATTCTAGGAGTGTCTAGAAAGCTCGACTTCTACCGATCATATCTCCTAAAATATAGTGAATAAATGTCTAAAATGTTTATCACAATATCAGTGGGATTTCCCCTCATTTTGGAAAAAATTGTAGCTCCTGACAGTGCATAGAATAAAAGTTATAAAATAAATGTCAGCATGACCTATTCGAGGCCTGATTTTAGGAGCATTCAGAAGGCCCGACTCCCTCTACTCATATCTCCTAAAATATTGCGACCCAATATTTGAAATTTCTACCACATAATTGATTCAGGAGGATCCGTCGATCCAATTGCACAAGTGTTCAAAGTGTCGTCATCAGAGTTCATGTGTGTCGTTCAGTGTCATCGCTTTAGTTCAGTTTCGACAGTGTTGGTTATGATTGGGTTGTTCAATTAATGTTCATAGGTTTTCATGGCGTTTAGCGGAGATGGTTTAGCACCTAGTTTTCGACTTGAGTTCATCGACACTGCCCCAGGGTTTGGTCAATGACATGTGTTTTGTTGTTTGACAAATAGCATTGGCGTCGACATGGTTGTGTCGTCCATCTCAGAGGTTTGATGTGTCGACATGGGTGTCGTCATGGCAGAGGATCGATATCATTGTTTGTAGACAATAGGCATGGGTTTATTGTCATCATGAGACAAATGTTGTGAACGTCGCATTGTGATAATATTGTACATATGGGTTTTTAAGAAAACTACATAAAAACCCTAATCTATGTATTAAATACTAAACCTATGCCTAAATCCTACAAACCCAAATCCTATGCTAAACACCATTCCCTAAACTACATCCATGTATTAATACCATGAATCAAATCCTAATCCATTACCATTACCTAATCCCTAAACCAAATACATCAAAATCTATTGAAAAAAATACATTACAAACCTAACTCTAACCCTCGGCCTTCAAATATATGTTAAACATATCATAAAACATTGCAAACCTTATAACAGGTCCCTAACATCCATTGTAGATGCAACGGGACCGCATGGTCATGTGACCAGACATATAAACCATCTGGGTTTCATGACGGTCTTAACCACGGAGTCAAACCACGTCAGGAACCATGACATGTGAGCAAAGGTATGCTAACCGTTGGGGTTGACTTTGCAGTATTTATGGCTGGAGGTTATATTACCGCCAGAAGTAATCACATGTGACATGTTTCTGCTAACGGTCACCGGAATCGCTAGAGAACAAACCACCAATATAACCACTAATCAATGGTTCTATTATAGGCGCTCACATGTAACAGTCTCCCCTCCCCCCGGTTAGCTGCCAGCTAGCGATTTTCGGGCTAATCCAAAGTTATTTTGGGTTTTATTTGGTTTTTTGTCAAAAAAATTAATTTGATGACCTTGTGACTAAACCCTAAGGTGTCCCTATGCTACTAGACCGAACCATATGAACCCTTCAATTCAGCTAATACACCTCAAAAGCAGCCAAGGAGGTTTCCATGTACTTGCAGGCCTATAAGAGGCAGTTTTTCTCATTAAAGAATAGCTTGGTGGTTTTGGGTTTTTGTATGTAGGTTCTGGAGGACATAGGCTGTTTTGTTTTCAATGTTTCGGGAGCATCAGGAGTCATATTTGGAAACCGTAAGCGGTGTTGGAAATATGGTTAAGAGAGCTATCTGATGACTAAGGTTAGAATTGCCTGTGCGCAAGTTCAGTCTGTCTAATTGACTGTGTAATCAACTTCTTCCTTATAATTCCTAATAAAAACAACCGCCCATCTTGAAAGCGGACCCAGAGATGTAGTCCATCAGGGATGAACTTCGTAGTCAATCTTGCTGTCTGGTATAACTGTGTTTTCTCTATTTTCACTTATGTTTTTTCATCTTAATTATGGTTTATCAGCTATCGTAAAGTGATCAATTCAAGCTGTTTTCCTCGATTTCCGTGCTTTCAGTTAACATTCAAACTCATTAATGGCTAATCAATTCTACATCAGTTTTTAGTATATGGTCATTTCAGATCAATAATCATTGGTATATCTGCTCAATATGGAAAAAATTTCGGCTTCTGAAAGCCTACAGAAGATGCGTTATTGCATAAATTCCAACATGACCTATTTAAAGGTGCATTCAGGAAGGTCATCTTCCTTAGATGATAATTCCTAGAGAATTTTGAACCAATATCTGAAATTTTAACCACATTATCAGTGGAATTTAGTTTCAATATGGACAAATTTGCGACTTCTAATATGCCACATAAGAAAAGATATAACAAATATGACAGAAAGGTCTAAACTTTAACCTTTGTTCTTCATTTCACCTATGATAGAGCCCATCCAGTCCAAGTTTTTGAACCTAGAAGCTCTGATACCACTCTGTAACACCCTCCGGGGTAAATGTGCATATAAAAAACATAATAGGAACATAAATACAATAAATATATCAGGCATCAAAATCCATATATACATCAATACATTTGCACATGAAAATCAAGGGAATGATTTTTTTCATTAATAAATGCAATGAACCAACTGGAGATGGGACTACCACGTTCCACCCGACCATAGATTTTCTGAGCCAAGTCTCTCTTTAGCCAATCACCCCCATGCCATATTCCAACCATGAATGTGGGATCTCATAGAACACATCAATCAAAACTCATCCAAGGCTTCCAGAGGCCACCCATCTCAACCCATCAAACAGTGATTCTACCTCACGGTCGGACATCACCAAAAACCATCATTAGATTGGTCTCCACCCAAGCCTTCCAGGGCTTCCAAAGTGTTTGTCCAACTAAGGCTTCCAGAACTAGTACCTCAACCCACAACTTATACAGGTTTTCCAGAGTGTTTGTCCAACCAAGGCTTCTAGGACTAGTAACTCAACCCACCAAGGGCTGCCAGAGTGTTTGTCCAAATAGGGCTTCCAAGACTAGTAACTCAACCCAAGCTATTATAGGGCTTTCAGAGCGTTTGTTCAACCAGGCCTTCTAGGACTAGTAACTCAACCCAAGCTAAGGAAACATGAGAACCAACCAAAACAAAACAATGAAAGTAAACCCATAATCACCATGGCTATCCAGGAAATGGCAAGGCTAAGCAATCCACTTTTGATCCAGGCAATCCTCCATGCCAATGATAGATCACAACCAAGAAACCACATGCATGTGCCATGCATGCCAAAACTAGTGAAGAAAACATACATGCAACTCAATACCTACAAGAAAATCTGATGTAGCTGCTGACGCTGATGCCTTCTTGTGCTTTCCTACTCTTCCTTTTCCTTCTTGCTCCAAGAATCCAAGTATGCCACACCCTCCAAGAGTTCTCCAAGAAAAATCCAAGTAACCAAGAGTATGAGAGAGAGAGAGAGAGAGAATAATGAGAGAGATCCAAAATTGAACTGACCAAGTCTTACCCATTGATCCTCATAAGCCTTTTTATTAATAAGGCCTCTATTTTGTTCATTTTCCATTATTTTCCTTCAATTTCCTCCTCACATGAAAAATGTGACCTTTCACCTTCCTTTTCTCCTAATTTCCATTATTTTCATAAATAAATGTGTCAAAATACCCTTTTGCCTCTTTAATACCTTAACCATTGTCTTTGCCAATTTCCTTAGCCATAGACAACCAAATGAACACCCCCTAGGATGTCCTACCCACCATTCAGCTTGGAATACGTGTCCCAGTCATTTGTGGTTATTGTTTTTAACATTTATTACATGGAATTTTCACCAGGGCTGTTACATTCTATTATTAACCAAATATGAAGAAGGAAGTGGTAGATTTTGTGGCTAGATGTATAGATTGTCAGTAGGTAAAGATAGAATGCAAGCATCCAGGTGGTCTACTACAACCTATTACGATTCCAAAATGGAAATGGGAGGTCATTTCCATGGATTTCATTACAGGTCTTTCGAGGGTAGTGAAGCACCATGATTCTATTATGGTTGTGGTTGACAGGTTGAGCAAGGTAGCTCACATCATTCCAGTGAAGACTACATATTCAACCAGTGAGGTAGCACAAATGTTCATATGAGAGATAGTGAGATTACATGGCGTTTCAAAGAAGATTGTGTCAGATAGGGATGCAAAGTTCACTTCCAAGTTTGTAAGGAGCTATTTGTAGGTTTAGGTACAAAGTTGGCCTTTAGTACAACTTATTATCCACAAACAAATGAAAAAATAGAGAGGGTCAACAAGATCTCGGAGGATATGCTTAGGATGTACGTGATGCACCAATAGAGGAAATGGGAGGAGTATCTTTCATTGGTTGAGTTCGCATACAACAATGGTTATCAGGAGTCATTGAGGATGAGTCATTTCAAGGCATTGTATGGGAGGATTTTTAATACTCCCATCAGCTCAAGTGATCCAATGAACATTGTACGTATTGGACTAGATATGCTAGCAGACATGGAGCAGGAAGTGCAGGTTATAAAGAGGAATCTAAAGGTAGCGCAGGATAGATAGAAGGGTTATGTAGATCAACAAAGGGCATTCAAAGAGTTTCAGTTTGGGGAGCATGTGTATTTGTGCATCAAGCCCAAGAAAATCTCTTTGAGGATTGGTACATGTGCCAAGTTGGCACCACAACATTGCGGGCCTTTCGTGATCGTTGAGAGGATTGGATCAATGGAATATCGAATTGCACTGCCTCCAACAATGAAATTCCATGATGTTTTCAATATTTCATTTCTTAATAAGTATATAAAGGATGTTTATCATGTTATTGATTGGTCTATATTATAGGTGGAGAAAGAAGGAGAGTTCTAGCTGGAACCTCAGTGCATACTGCAGCAGAAGCATATCATGCTCAGGAACATAGCCATAGAGCAAGTTAAAGTGCAGTGGAAGAAATTTTGGCCTGAAGAAGCTACATGGGAGATAGCGGATCATATGCAGATCCTATATCCTTTATTGTTTTTCAGTTGAGGCAAGGCAGTTGTGGTTTTATGTTTGGTATATGGTTGCCATATGTTTCGCTGATGCTTTGATATATATATATATATTTATTATATATATATTATATAATATATATTAATTAATATATATAGATATATATATTAGATATATATATATATATATAAATATATATATATATTAAATATTATTTATATATAACTATTTAATATATATATATATAAATATATATATATATAGTATATATTTATATATATATCTAGATATATAGATATGGATGTAAATACCACCATGAGCTAAGTTATAAAGCTCTAATAAGCGGTATGGTTCTTATCTTGTCATATTGTCGTGATGTTTTTCTTTTGAGCATCTCTTCCATTGTAAATACCGCAACGATCTAAGCTATAAAAATCCATGGGAAGTATGTTTCGTTTTAATGGTTTTGCTGAGGTCTTGGTGTGGTTTAACACCAAGGATGGTGTTCTCCCAAGGGGGAGGGTTATGTAACAACCCTGGTGAAAATTTCATGTAATAAAAGTTAATAAATGCAAAAAAGACCATCGTTAAGGGACACTTATTCCAAGTTGAATGTTGGGCAAATATATCCTAGTGGGAGTCATTAGATATGTGTTTGGCTAAGGAAAATTGGAAAAAGCTAAGGCAAATGCATTAAAAGGAAAAAATGATTTTTTGACACATTTATTTATTAAAATGAAGGAAATTAGGAGAAAAGTATGGTGAAAGGTCACATGTTGCATATGAGGAGAAAAATGAAAAAAATTGACACCTCATTAATAAAAAGGCTTATGAGGACCAGTTCATGGCTTTTGTCAGTTCAAGTTTGGAGCTTTCTCATTATTACTCTCTCTCTCTCTCTCACTCTTGGCCACTTAGAGTTTCTTGGAGCATTCTAGATTTGGAGTAAGGAACGAAAATAAAGCAAGGGGAAAGGAAAAGAAAGCAAGGTCAAGGAAGGAAATAAGGATCAAGCCACTTCAACAGGAATACTTGCAAGACACATTTTACATGTGTGATTTCCTAGCTAGTTTGGACATGCATGGATTTGCATGTGGGTGTATGGTTCTCTTTCTGTCGGTGGCATGGTCTTGCTAGGTTATGATAGTGGTTTTCAGCCTAGCCTTGCCTTTTTCCAGATGCCATGGTGTTGGGATGTTTCTTTTAGTGTTTTGAGCTTTGGTTTACCGGATGAATTTCAGAATATGGGGCGAAGGTGGTCTCAAGTTTCACTACCAAAGGCCTTGGAATTGCTTGACCGATTTTGGCAAGATACATGGTAAAGCCCAAGGGAGAAGTAGTGGTTTAGGGCCTAGTGATCTAGGATTGGATTGTGGTAAAACCTAAGAGACAAGGAGATGAAAAATTACTCAAGGATAGTGATGGATTCCGGATGGCATTCCAAGTTCGGTTCAATTGAGATTAGAACAATGGTTTTGGTGTGATCATGGTTGATGAGGGTGGAAGTGGTTTAAAGACTGGACTCCCTTAGTTTTTCTTGGATTGGTTGTTCCAAGAGATCCCACATTCATGCTTTCAATATGGCATGGTTGTGACTGGATGAAAGAGAGATTTGGTTAAGCCATATCTATGGTCGGGTGGTACGTGGAAGTCCCGAACTTGGTCGGATTTTCTTATGATTAATAAAAGCTAAGTTCTCTCACTTTTTCACTTGTTTATATCTGCATTTAATGGTTTGCTTATCTATGATATTTACATGGTTTTATGCTGGTTATAAGCATGGTTGTATGACTGGTTCATTTCATGGTTGATTCTTGTATTTACTTGTAATTGTTAAAAAAATGGATGCAATACCTAATTGATGTTGTAATAGTTCAATGGAGAAGGGGGTGATCCTTTTGGTTATGTTTCTTAAGTGCTTTCAGTCATTTATGCTCTATCTTGTATCCTCAACCTATAGGTTGCATTGATGCCAAGGGTTTGACAAAATGTCAGTCCCAGTTGGGGATTCTTTGGCTTAGTCCTAAGGTTGATTTTTGATTTTTTTATCTTGTCATCATGTCGTTAATGGATTTTGGAGGTTGTAACAAGTTATTGGAAGAGGCTGGGATTCTAGGCTAGAAAAGTGGCTCAAATTCTGGGGTCACTGGCACATGTCTGCTAAAATTAGACCCTGGACGCTGGCACATAGGCTTGTGAGAGCGACTATGGCTTATGGATGTTGGAACATAGGCCTGTGAGAGATACTATGGATTCTAGACACTGTCATGCCTATAACATGAGAGCGATCAGGGATTAAAAGGCTCAAAACATCAGTGGGAATCAAGGACATGATGTCTGAGTGGATGACATGTCTTCTAAGGGTGTTGTTGCTAATGTCAATGGTTTTGTTTGATATGTTCCATCGGTTACATTTCCTTAAAGTCACCAAGGAAGTTGAATCCCTTATAGTGACCTCTCTCATCTCATGTTTACCTCGATGGGCTGGTTGCTTAGGTAGACCTCGAAGGAATGGGTGTTACATGACCAATATGCTTTGGAATCAAAGGACTTCATTCATGGTAAAATACATTGGTTTAAGAATCCCATTCCCACTCTTTATGCCTTCGAAGAGGGGAATATGGTGAATATATCACCTCCCATTAAGGTGAAAATCTCTAATAAACATAAAGTTGAAGAATGCATATTGCTAGGAGCACGATGCACCCTAAAGAAGTGACCACATATAATGAACTATTCAAAAAGTTCTAGATATTTTCACCTAGTATTATTCAAATATGCCTGGAATTGACCCATCCATTTTTGAACACTGTATGGACACTTGGTTATATGCCATCCTAGTATATCAAAAATAACGACCTATTCACCGTTCCAAACATGATGCCATCAAGGAAAAAATTGATAAGCTGTTAGGTCCATATAATACTAATGTATCCTCCTTATTGTTATTGTTGTGCCCTTACATTATTATTGTTATGTTGGCTCTGATTATATTGTGACCCCTTAGACCCCTATATATACAAAGGCAGTCTTGTCATTTGTATCATCCAAGAATTGTATTTATGTAATGTAAAGGATGTTTCCTCCTAAAAGAGGATAATTTTTAAGTCATTGATCTATCTATTTGTGACTTGGTTGCATAACATTTGGTATTAGAGCTTTGGATTCTAGGGTTTCCTTTCTTCAAAAATGTCATCGTGGAATTTTCACTATAACGTTTGTTCTACGAAGCTTCAGAAGTTGAAATTGAAACCATGTGGAGCTTAAATCTTGGTGAACCTTGTGTACAAATTTTAGATCCCGTCTTGCTATATTTTCGGAGATACTATCCGAGGAATTTAGGGTTTGTGCAGGCTCTAGAATTCCATCTCAAACAAGTGACCTTGGGAAAATCGTCATAAATTTCTCTCTGAGAATCAGGTTTAAATTTCATAAGAAGTGATAGAAATAGGACTGACTTTAGGTTTTTAGGTATCATTTTCAGGGCCGAAGGTCGAAACAATGACAGGTGGTACTCCATACAAATTCGCTCTACTGAACCAATCTATAATCTAGACATCGTGTGATATTGGGAATAACTCTTTCTTGAAGAATCCAATCTCAATTAGACTTGTGGGGTTGGAAAGAGGACTCAAAGGGATACCACAATATGAAATTATAGACCTCAGAGATCCGAAATTATAGAGATACAACATATTCAATATCAAGCTCCTACAAAGAAAGAAAAACATGTGTAGTTTTTAAAATTTTCATAAGTTTTGTTTGAAAAAATAGTTTGAAGTGATTCAAAGGGAATAGTGAAGCATAAATATCATTAATTGATGCCCCGAAGAAATAAAATGGAAACACCTAGTAAGTAACACGAAAGCTTTACAATGACGCATGAAGAAGAGGAAGAAATGCAACATGATATATCAAAATTACGTGACTAAGTGCAACAAATTCCGCTCTCACAAAAAGTAATAGAAGCTAAGATAGTTGGTATAAAAATGGATGTGGGAGTTTTGAATGATGGTTTAAAAGCATCCATGGAATAAATGAAGAATTTCAGGATATAGGGGTTGAAGGAAGGTTTGGAAAAGTTTCTAGAAGAAAGGCGTCCCAGTGGTGACAAGGAAATCCATGAAAATCATGATTAAGGCAAAAGGAATATCAATTACGATTTTAGAGACTCCAATGTGCAGTTTAAGAATGACCAGATTAAAAAGATAGATATGAGGAAGTTTGATGGAAAGGATCCTGTAACTTGAATACTACAATGGAGTAATATTTTGATCTACATGATGTGCAAGCCTCACAAAAGGTACCTATTGCATCTTTATATTTGGAACCCAATCATTTTGTATGGTATAGATGGATTTGTTCTTGTAAACCACTTGTCACCTGGTCAATTTTTACGGAGGAAATGATAGCACATTATGAAGATACACAGAGAAACACCTTCTTTATCCAATTGATAAATCTCAAACAAAAGGGTTCAATGATAGAGCACATTGAAGACTTCCAAAAATTGAATGTTAGGGTAACCAATATTCCAGAGGAGCATAACATTGATGTCTTCATAGGGACTTTAAAAGATAACATCCAACATGAGGTTCTCCTTTGGGAACTTGATTCATTGGAGAAGGAATTCATGGTGGAAAGAAAAGTTGAAAGAAAAATTATGGCAACAAGGAAGTTTACCACTCACAACTATAAATATGGAAGTGTTTGTGCTCCTAGTCTTACAACCTACAAGGTTGACACCACAAAAATTGGAGGAAAAAAGAGCAAGAGGGATTTTTTACAGTTGTGATAACAAATACACTAAAGGTCATAAGTGTGCTGAGAAGAAATTATTATACATAGATTGTGAGGAGGAGGAAGAAAAGGAACAAGAAACATCAAAAGAGGAGGATATACACCAGGAACCAACCCCAGAGAAAGAAGAAATGAATCCAACCATATCTTGTAATGCATTGGCAAGAATTACCACTCCTCAAAATCTCAAGATAGAAGGATATATCAAGAAGAAAAAGGTAATAGTGCTGATTGATTTAGGTAGTACCCATAATTTTATTCATTGTAAGATAGCTAAGGAAATGGATTGCTTCCTATATCTAGCACCCGAGTATCAATTGATGGTTACAAATTGAAGAACTATAAATTGCTATGGAAAGTGCCATAATATGAAGTTAACCATGGGGGAATATGTCTTGAATAGTCCAATGCTTTCCATTCCAATGGGTGGTGATGATGTTGTACTAGGAGTTTGGGGTTACAATCTTTGGGGATGATAACTTTCAATTTTCAAGAACTTTTCTTAAAATTTTTTTGGGAAGAAAGGAAGTTGAATTAAGGAGTATCACAGGGAAACTAGGAAATATAATCAACTCTAATGGAAAGACAAAGTTTTTGAATAAAGAATAACATGCGTAATTTCACAATTATGCTCACTAGGGGTTCAAACGTCGAAATCATCTATTTATCTAGATATCCAAAAATTCTTGGACAATCATTCCAAGGTGTTGTAGACTCCCAAAGGCCTCCCACCTATTCATGATCAGGATCATGCAATTCACTTGAGTCCAGGATTTTTTCCTCCAAACATCACTACTTACAAATATCCTTATGCTCAAAAGACTCGTGAAATTGAACGTATGGTTGCAACAATGTTAGAGGTTAGTATAATTCAACCTAGTCAAAGTATTGGTGCACAAGAATGATGGATCATGGTGTATGTGTCCAAATTATAGGGAGCTCAACAAGCTCACTATTAAAGATAAATTTCCCATTCCCATCATTAATGAATTGTTGGATGAATTACATGGATCAATTTACTTCACCAAGCTAGATTTTCGTTTAGGATATCATCAAATTAGAATGAAGAGTGATGACATTTCGAAAACAACATTCATAACTCATGAGGTTCATTATGATTTTTTGGTCATGCCTTTTGGCCTTACTTATGTACCTTCTACATTTCAAGGTTTGATGAATTCCATTTTCAGACCCTTCCTTAGAAAATTTGTGTTAGTATTTTTTGATGATATACTAATCTACAACAAGTCGTGGAAGGATCATGTTGAACATGTTGACAGGGTGCTACAACTATTGGAGGAGAAACAATTATATGCAAAAAGATCCAAATGTTTCTTTGGAGTACAAGAGGTGGAATATCTGGGTCATATTGTATCTCATGAAGGAGTTAAGGTAGACCCTAGCAAAATTAAAGCCATTAAGGAATGGAGAATCGCCACATCCATAAAGCATCTGCGAGGATTTCTCGGGTTGACAGGGTATTATCGCAAGTTTGTTAAGAATTATGGGAGAATAGCAGCACCTCTAACAACACTATTGAAGAAAGATGCATTTTCATGGACTCTAGAAGCAACAAGGGCCTTCAAACATC
>APFE031724362.1:1960-60814 GCA_000404065.3 Pinus taeda
GCATATACTAACAAGTGAAATGAGATTGGTGTTATGTGTAGGTCAACGAGAAGCTTATGCAGAAAGCTCAACCTTACGATGTGACACCCTTTTCATCCAAAATTAGAGTAACTTCGAACAATAATTAAGAAAAAAAAAATGGACATTTTATAAATTCTTGAAATAAGCTAATTTTTTTTGAGTCACTTCATACAGGAATGATTGATGGAGATGGCACACAAAGGTGACAATTTTTATGCAGGAATGGTGCTAAGTTTTTCAGAGTGAAGACAATCTAATGCAAAAGTGATTTTTCGAAATCACAATGAAACATGCATCATTGGACACTTGAAGGAACTAATTCTTCACTGCACATATCATGACATTTTCCACTACACAAAGATCCTTTTGCGTCATGACTACTCAAATATCTCCCTATGTTGCAGCCATCTTCCATTTCCTTATCTTTCATGACTTCATGTACGCCTATTTTTCTGAATCGCATACATTTCTTTATCCTTTTCAGTTTATTTTTTCCTTCTAGTTTTCCTTTTTAATAAAACTCATTCCCTTTCCATGATTGCATTGCCTTGTTTTCCTCGCCATGCTGATCCACACTACTTGTCCGGATTAATGAAAAGTTGCAGCTATTTCTTTGGGATCCATGTGGTACGATGTTCAGTTCAGTTTTTCATATGTTTTCATGTGTTAAAATGTATTGTTGACTCCATTTCATCATTCCATACTCTTTAAGTGTACATTTTCAAGTTGATATGCAGAACCCATAATATTTATGCTCCGTTTTGGGAAAATATTCACATTATATGTTTTCTTCAATTTAGGAAGAATCCAGGTTGCTTACATGCTCTTTCTAGCTCCTCACCTATATTTGAATCACTTCACCCATCAAACCCTAGAGTGTTGAGCCTTGTGTCTACCTTGCCCCATCAAAACCCTTCAATTTTGACCTAATTTCCTTTCCCTAATTGTTTGCTTCCTCCTGATCCAGTAAAACCCTTCAAAATCAAATCAAACCCTGTGCTACTATACCTAGCCTAATATCATTTTCTTGATCCAGTCATCTCAGCTGAGATCCTTATGGAGAGAGCCCTCTCTTGGTATAGTAGGGCTAGCTACTTGGCTAAGCGTGGTTTGTGGTTACCCTGGAATTGCCTTCCTTCAGCCTGAGGTTCAATCCAGGTGATAACATAGTGGCGACCATACTGGGGAATGAAAGATTAATCACCCCAGTAAGATATTTCATTTGAATTCTTAAGCTTGTGGATGATGATTTTTAGAATTTACTAGGCTGAATTGGAAAGTTGTAAAGCAATATATAAAATTTCAAAATTAGACATATTGGCTTCTCGAAAGTACACCAGATCCAATCCAAATCCGAATCCTCCAACTATTGTCAGTGATCCTCATAAAATTGGGTGGAAATCTAAGAAAGCTGCAAACAAACTCAGTTTAGTCAAAGAACCATCAAGTGAGGATTTCATTCCTCGTGTTAATTCACTCCGGGAAGGTTAGACACTTTGCAAGACATTGAGTTTGATGGTAATTTTGGGAAAAGTTTATTTCGCAGTAAATATTTAAGTTGGATTAATCAAATAGTTGTTGATTCCTCTATATCTTTTGATAACCCCGTTGAAGACTTGTTTCCACAAAGTAAATCAGGGTCACAACTTATTCATACTCTCGATAAGTTGCAAAACCTTTCTTTGAACTTAAACACTTGGGTGAAAAATAAGACTTATAGGCCATCTTTTGATTTTCGAAATATCTCCTTTACATCTACTGCCACCCAAAAAATCCCTTACCCACTCCCTTCATCTTTGTAGATTATTCACACTACTCAAGTTATTGTTAATCCCCCTTTGAGTATACCAAGTATCCCAATCCTTGCTTTAAATCCACCACCTCCCTCACTTCTAGTCATGGTTTCCCAATATGCACCCCTTGTTTTACCTCAAAGTCCTAGTGCCATGCCCACTGATTATCAAACCAAAATACCTTAATTTGATGGCACACAAACCATTACAGCTCAACAACACGTAGACAAGATGAGTGATTTCTTTGACCTCCATGAAGTTGAAATTGAAGATGTAACAATGAGGCTGTTTGTACAAAGTTTTGGAGGAGAAGTTCAGAAATGGTTCAGAGCCCTACTAGCAGGTTCTATCACTACTTTACCCATCCTCCATAGGTAGTTCCTAGATTGGTGGGAGGTGAAGAAAAATCCCCTTCAGATTCTGTCTGAAAATGAGAACATCAAAAGAAATGTTGGTGAGAGTGTGCAAGCTTAGTGTGTAAGATTTAATGTAGTGTACAATGCTATCCCTCCAAACATCAAACCACTAGAGGGATTGGCTTTGCTTAAGTTTCCAAATGGATTTGATGTTGATATGGCATATCAATTGTGTGAACGTGATCCTACAACTCTAGAAGACATGCAAAAGAATGATGTGAGCATAGAAGCGAACTTGTTGCCTAAACAAGCGAGGATGAGATCAGAGAAAAGAGTGACCGTAAAAGAAGAAGCATCTACTTCAGATGTAAAAATAGATACATTGATTCGAACAATGGAAAGGATGGTTGACCGGTTGTCCATCACAGATAGACTTGAACCTCAGATCCGGAATCCAAACTTTAGAGGGCAACAGCAACCCCAATTCTGAATCAAGCAAAGAGAACAAAAAGTACCAGAACAACCAGCACAACAACAACAGTAGATCAGAACTCCCTTACAGTAGATTTATGTTCAAGGAGTGGAAGAGGAAGATGAGGAAGATTCGGTAATTGAAACAAATCACTTTTTCACTGCTGATGGTATGCCTATATTTCTGACTGAAGATGAAGAGTATGCAGAAAGTTCCGACATTCAAATGGATGAGGACTACATCATGGCAAATGATGTTGTTTTGGAGGCCGAATTTGATGATTATCAGCGTGGTTACATGAATGCTTTGAGCGCATAGCAGAGGCAATATCCTTTGAGGAGCATAGATGTACCGGTCAATCCTATTCAGAAGAGGAAGGATGTTCAATCGAAAAATGATCCCCCGAACAATTAGAAAAAGGGAAAGGAGCTTGTCAATCAGAATTCTAGCAAGGTAAATCATCCATAAAAAAGTATAGCTACAAAAGAGAAAGACAATCAGCAAAAGGATAGTGCAACGAAGGATCAAACAGATAAGAGAGACATCAGTGTCAAAGAGGTAGAAAAAGTCGCGTCTTTTAATTTAGAAAGTGAAATTGCTAAATTGAAAGTGTCCATTCCTTTGACTGAGCTTGTTAAGAATAGCCATTACAAACATCATGTATCTAGAATATTGCAAATTGATCCTTTGTCTGACATGGTGAATGTTGAGGATGATCACCCTGAACTTATTTTCGGTCCAGCTATAGAATGTCAGCTAGAAGATAATGAAGTCCCGCCCTTTTATATGAGTCTTAGACTGCATGAGTATATTCTTCATAATGCTATGCTTGATTCCTGAGCTTCCCACAATTTGATGCTCAAGGCCATGATGGAAAAGTTAGGCCTAGATATCACCCGAAAATATCATGATTTATACTCATTTGATTCTAGTAGACTTCGCTGCATTGGTCTCATCAAAGATTTGGTTGTTTCTTTAGATCAAATCCTAGCCAAAAATGTCTTGATGGATGTGGTGCTAGCTGATATACCACCTCGATTTGGTATGATGTTGTCTACATTGTGGGGAGCCAAACTTAAAGGCCCTTTATAACTTGACTTCTCTTATGCTACAATCCCTCTTTTCCGTCATTTGAGGAAGTTGTACCGAGAAAAGAAGATGAAGTATATGATCACTAGTAAAGAGAAGCGCATAAATCATCTGATAAATGTTGTACATACTAATTTAGAGTCTTTTGTTTTGTACACTGATAGTGGATTGAATGATGTAGATATTCAGCTTGTAGAAGTAGATGATGTACCAGAAACTTCTGAGAGTTTTAGAGCAGTTCTTAATCAAGAAAAGGAAAAAATGGCAATTCCTTCTGAGTAGCCTCCACAGGAGCAGAAAGTCAGTGAAGAGCAGAAAAGTGAAGTAACGAGCAAGGGTAAGATCGAAACTAAAGCAGAATTCCAACATCTAGAAGATGAAGCTGGCCTTTGGAGCATGGACTTCGATGGTACTTTAGGTAAAGATGGTGCAGGTATTGGAATTTGGATTCGAAGCCCTGTTTTTCAGCTAGACAAAGTCCCAAGTAATGTTAGAGTGTGTTCCTATAAATTAGCTTTTGATTGCTCTAATAATGAAGAGGAGTATGATGCATTGGTTATAGGTCTAAATTTTTTGAAGAAACTAGGTGCAAAAAGGATTTTTGTTTATGGTGATTTAGAGCTAGTGATTAAACAAGTAAAAGAAGAATATTAAGCGAAGCATCAACGCATGAGAGCTTATAGGAATGCAGTCCTGGACATCTTGAGAATGTTTCAAGAATACACCTTGACAGCGGTGCTGAGAAGTCAAAATATCATTGCTGATTCACTTGCTACATCAACAAGCAATTTGAAAATTCCAATGAATTCTAGCAATAAATTTGAAATTCATGTCAAACATAGGCATACTGTTCCTGATAACCTCAGATATTGGCAAGTTTTCTGGGATGACAATGAAATTAATTCCTTTTTGCAAAATGAAGGGAAGTTTAAGAATGCTTTCAGTGATGATGTTTGTGATTATGATGAACAAGACATTGAGGTAAATCAAATGGAGGTTTTACAGCTTAAGGACAATGTTATTCCTAGAGGTCTTATGCCTTTAGAGGAGTTGTTTGATTAAGATGATGTGGCGAGAAAACCAACCTTGGTTCCTACTGACAAGGGAGTTGAAGATGTAAATCTTTGGACAGCGGACAAGCCCAAGCTTGTAAAGTTATCAAAAACATTGTCTCCCGAATCAAAGGCTAAGTATGTTAAGTTTCTTTCTAAATTTTCTGATGTTTTTGCGTGGGATTACTCAGATTTGAAAGTATATGACAAGAACATCATTCAGCATACTATTCCTATCAAGCCAGATCAAAAACCTTTTAGACAAAAGTTGAGGAGAAAGAGGTAAATAGACTGTTTAAAGTTGGTATCATTGTTCCAATTAGATTCTCTGATTGGATTTCAAATTTGGTCCCAATACAGAAAAAGACCAGAGAGATAAGGTTGTGCATTGATTTCCAGAACCTGAATAAAGTATCCTTAAAAGATAATTACCCTCTTCCTAAGATGGACCATATTCTGCAAAGAGTAGTTGGAGCATCACGGATGTCACTACTAGATGGCTACTCAAATTACAATCATATCTTGGTGCACGAAAGAGATCAGGACAAAACTGTAAGAACTCTGGACACCACATATCTCCACAATGGTATGATATTGTCCACTTTGGGCCTAAGCCCTCATGGATTTGCTTTTGGACTTACCCCAAAAGGCCTCATACCAATGGAGATATTTGTCCATCCTTATATACCCATGATCCTACCCACTTCTAGTCAATGTGGGACTTTGGTCGTATACCCAACAATCCTCCCCTCGAACAAAGGACCATCGAGCCTCCCCTCAAACACTTATCTATCCGTCCACTCTCTACCAACCAGCATTCTCCGCTCCAATGCGTTGGAAGCACACGCCTTACATGGAGCACCACCTGCCTCGAGAGCTTGCTCTATCCCAGATCAACTCCTCTTCACCGTGTTGGGTCCAGGACACGTCCATGAAGAATCCGGAGCACACCGCCTATCTAACCGAGCTCATCCACGGATCCCATCGTGATATTACCAGGGCCCACCACCTTCGTTCGGCATTCCGAAGATTCATCCACTTGGCTAACTTTGGGGCATGGCTCTGATACCACTTGTAAGGACTCTGGACACCACATATCTCCACAATGGTATGATATTGTCCACTTTGGGCCTAAGCCCTCATGGATTTGCTTTTGGACTTACCCCAAAAGGCCTCATACCAATGGAGATATTTGTCCATCCTTATATACCCATGATCCTCCCCACTTCTAGTCAATGTGGGACTTTGGTCGTATACCCAACAAAAACTGCCTTCACAACACCTTGGGGAACTTTTCAATATGCCAATATGCCATTTGGGCTGTGTTAGAGCCTAGATTGACTTCAGGCTGAAGGGAGGCAATCCTAGGATAACCACAAACCAAGCTTAACCTGGTAGCTAGCCCTACCAGGTCGGGAGAGGTCTCTCTCCTTGTCAATCTCAATTGAGATGACTGAATTGAATATGGATTTTAGGCTAGGTATAATAGCTCTAGGGTTTTTTGGTTGATTTTGATGGTTGGTTTTTGGATCAAATGGAGCAGGCAGCTTGGGTCCGAGAAATCAAGTCAGGAATGTAGGGTGTTCTGTAGGGCGAGGTAGGTAGGTTTTTCAGCACTTGGAATTAAGTGAGATGGTAGGTCTAAGACTGGTTAGGAGTTGAGGATGGCATGCATGGATCATGAATCGTCTTCAAATAGCTGAAAACATCAAAAACTAAATGTATTCCAAAGGTAGAGCACTGTTATCAATGTATTCTACCTATCTATCTTGATTCATTTAGTTAAGAAGAATGAAATAGATGCTGGAACATATAACACATGAGAATAACCAATGACAGAAGGAGAAACAATGCCAAGACACATTACCACAAGAATCCCACAAAAATATCTGCAAAACCTAGTTTATTTCCTTGCCAAACTGTTGTAGTGATGTACAATGAAGCTTAAAGCATCCACAAGAGTCCAACACTTTCTAATGTCTGAAAAAATACATAATATAGACATAAAACCACCTATGCTAGCCATCAGGGGTCGAATCCATGAGAAGAGGGTGGTTTCAACCATTTCTAAACTAGGAACAAAAATATAGGCAGTGGAACAACTTGCCTCTATAACCATGGAAACTGATTCATTTACCCCTCAACCACCTCAAAATGATGAATCTATCCTCTAAGTTCATTTTGCAATTACATTTACATAGCATAGCATCATTTATAATCATAAATTCATCCATGATGAGAGAAAAAGTCAATTTGTGAAATAACTAGGCAAAAACTGGATTTTTGAGCAAAACTGGCAAAATTCATCCTATGCGTAGTGCCATTGTTCCTATGCATATCACCGATTTAGACCTAGTTTTGGAGGCCTTCACCTTGACCAAATTGAGCCCAAGATGGCTTTTTGGAAAGGTCTTCCTGTCTAGTTTCTGGAACATCTTGAATTTTTGCATTTGGAGGTCATTTTCCCCCTCAAAAGTGGAATCTCCCAATACTGCTTCCTGTGTGTCCAAAAAGTGGCAGAGAGGTCATGTTTTGATGGTTTTTTGACCTTTAGGTGACCAAGATTTTCTACAAATTTGCTGAAACTTTCAAGGATTGAAGTCCTCATCATGTTGAATCTGAGTATGTAAGCCATTTCTCCAAAAAGTATCCCAGTCAAAAGCGCAGTGCCGGTGCGCTACGCACCTATCGGAATTTCCTGTGTTGCAAAATTTAAAATTTGAAAATTACAAAATTTTACCAAAATTGTCCAAAAATTGGCACAAGGCACCCTCATGCACTGCTTTGATGAGCTAATGAAGCATCAACTAGGATTTCCAACTTGTTTTATTCCTTTTTTCTTCTCAAATCCTTCCTCAACTGTGCCTTTAGCTTCCTCATCTTCATATTGCATATTTTATTCCGAGTCATATAGTGATAGGCCATGTGACGAAGCATCTTCTTTTCTTTATTGGCCTTCTCAAGCAGCTTTTCAAGGTGAGCGTTGACCCTTTCAAGCCAAGTTTCCTGGTCATTTTCAATTTCTTGCTCAGTGGAGGTCATCTTGACTTTTGCCTTCTTTGCCTTTTTCCAGTTCTCCTTGATCATTTGCAACTCCATGAGGACTTGCTTGTCAATCAATTGCTTGTTTCCTTGCTCAAGATAATTGATGATCCACTTTTCCCTGTCTAAATTGACTGATAAGGCTTGAATGTTAGCCTCTTACTCCTTGATGATCAAATCTGTGACACTCCTTGGATTTTGAGGACCCAAGTCAATGACATTCACTCCTTGTGCCTCCTCATGGTCAACAAGGACAAAATCTCTCTCTTGCCCATTACTAGGATCATCCTCATGCATATTTTTCTTTCCTTTATCTCTGCCCTTTTGTGGCTGCCCAACCTGTACCTGTTTAGTTGGAGAAGAAGGCAAAGCCCCTTCCACTCTTGGTGGAGATAGCATTTGCCTGTGGTCTGTAGATGAAGGCGAGACCCCTTCCACTCCTTGTGGAGATAATACTCACCTGGTAGCTGCAAAAATCCTCCTAGTACCTCTCTCATAAGTGACAAACACTGGCACTCCAACAATTTTAGTTTCTTTGGCTTGTTCATGTCCTGAAGTTCCACCTTCCTCCTGATGCACTGAGGAAAATATCTGTGGGCCCTTAAACAACTCATGAGAAATGAAGGTCTCCCATGGCATATTGAGAAGGTTTAGCTGATGTAAAACAATGATTTTAATCAAAGAATAATGAAAGATGATGCTTAACTTTTGGGGATATGGCTTTCTATTGACAAAATGTGCCATCTTCTCAATATTTTAGAAAATGAAATAAGGAATATTAATCATCCTAACTCTAGTAAAATGCATCAACAATCTGATGTGGTAGGCATACAACCAAGAAAAACTACCTTCACAAATGAAGTATTTGATGATGATCTTCATGAGTGGAGCAAACCTGTTCTCCAAAAATTTGAAAGGAAACACTCTGTTGATTTTGCTATGATATTTAGCCTTAATGTAAGGCTCATAGTATTCCTTGTCAATATATTGTCCTTTGTTCCACTTTTCACCTACATTTGGAATGCATGTGGCCTCTGAAATAATATCAGGTGACAATGTGAATGTGACTCCAACAAGGTTTACCTGATTGTTGTCCAGATGAGTCACAAATAACCTGGCCAATTCATGATGGAACTTGACCCTCTCCACCATTTCACAAAAACTAAAACATGAGTGATGTTTGAAACAAGAGATGGCAAGTGGAAAAGCAAGTAATTCCCTCAAACTAATGGGCTCCTCCCTGATTATCTTTCCCCCTTTGTGAGGTTTCCTCTGCAACAAAATTCTTTCCCTAGAACTGTCAGTAAGGGTATCTTCCTCAGTTTCATAATCAGTATCCCTTTCCATGGTTGAATGACTATGAATGCTGGTGAGGAATGAAGGAGTAGGGTGGATAAATGATGAGTATGAAGATATTTTAAAAATAAGGAAATTGAGTGAGGTGAATGGGGATATGAATGGGATTGAGGGAGTGAAGGATTTGGGGATTTACGGAATAAGGGGAGTGAGTAGGGTTTGTATGTAGAATATAGGGTTTTAGGGATTGTATATGTAAGTAGGGTTTGGGGAGTGTTATGTGAGTAGGGTTTGGGAGTGTTATGCGTGGGAATGGGAAAACATGAAGGGAATAATATTTAGGGAAACTTGAGTGGGGGTTAGGTTTTAGGGAACAGCAACAAGGTAAGGAATGACAACAATAAAACAGTGGATTGTGGAAATATTTTAATGACAACTAGGGTTCATTTTTTAAGAGACAAGCTTCCCACAAACTAAGTGCAAAATTCTTGTTAAGCAAGCAATAATACTTACTTGTAAAGGGGATGAGATTTGTAGATTTGAGGTGGTTTGAGGTGATTTTGAGAGATTAGCAGAGTTCTGGGAGTGTTTAATAGGTGTGTAGTGCCCTCAAACAGGTGCACAACGCCAATGTAATTTTACACTGGCAGAGGCTCCCAGGTGCGTAGCGCCAATCCAATGCGCAACACCAGCTGATAGGTGCGCAACGCCAATCCAATGCGCAGCGCCAGCTGACAGGTGCGCAACGCCTGCAAATTTCTTCAAAAACACTGTGACTTGCTTCCTTTTGCTCAATGACAACTGAAAATCACGTTTTGGGCTCCCCTTTAGCAATTTGAACTTCAACAAAAAGTGAAATAACACATGGATGACCTTTAATAGCTTTCACCTTTTTGATTTTTCATTAATCAAAACCCACTTTATAAAGTTCTTTTTGCTATCTTGAAATACTCTGTTTTTCCTGATTTTTGACTTGTGGCTTTTTACAGGTGGACTGATGCTAGTCTCTTTGACTTTTTTGCAGTGGCAGGAGTTAACAATGTGATCAAGTGACCAGGAGTAGCATATGACATTTATTACATATAGAAATCATAAAATTACATCAAATTACATGAAATGGAACAATAAAATACAAATGCTCTGTTTTACCTCAAAACAAGTTTTGAGGTTAAAGAGCTTTATTTAACTTACAAAAAGGAAATTATGATTGTCTGAACTTTATTAGCCTTCTCATGTGTCTGCTGACCATCATTATTCATTTTGAATGGCCCTAGTGAAAAACCCTAAGATCTAATGAAACTAAACCCTAAGACTGGTTTTTATAAATGAAATGAACTGGAATGACTATGAATAACTGAAAAAGCATGTGAAATAGGTCAGGAGGTATGTCACATGAGGGAAAAATGAACTGAAACCCTACCATCAATTGATCCATGACCTAATGGAATGCAACTCATCAGAATGGGACACCTAATATGAATGCAAAAGAGTAAAATTTGATCACTGATGGCACTGTGAAAGCACTGACACTAACAGGATGAAGAATGTCGGAGCCACTTTTCAGCGGGAAATGGATATAGCTTTCGCTAATGAGAAGGATGTCTTCTTGGTAGTTTATTTAGATGACTTGACAGTATTTTCTGGTCCTGATGATGAGCATTTACACCACCTAAGGATTGTTTTTGAAAAATGCAGGAAATTCGGGATTTCTTTAAATCCAAAGAAGAGCCTTTTTGCCATGGAGGAAGGTAAACTCCTGGGTCATATAATTTCTAAAGATGTTATTCGCATTGATCCTTCAAGGGTGGAGGCAGTCCAACAAATAGACTTTCCACGCAACAAAAAGGAGATTCAAGCTTTCAACGGTAAGATGAACTTCTTACGCAAATTTATACCAAATTTGGTTGAGCATTTGTGTGAGTTAACTAATATGTTGAAGAATGACAACACTATGAAATGGACCGAGGATACCACGAAATCTTTCAACTTGGTAAAGCTTGCTTTGACCACAGCCCCAGTTTTGATCAGTCCCGATTATACTCATGATTTTATTATATTTTCGTTTGCATTTGAGCACACTTTGGCTGTGGTGTTGATGCAAAAGAAGGATCAGGTGCAACAGCCCATTGCATTTTTCAGTCGGACTATCAGAGATGCTACTTTGCGCTATAACATCATTGATAAAAAATCTTTGGCTCTTATAAAGGCATTGAAGGATTTCCGAGTTTACATTCTGAATTCACATACCATAGCATATGTTCTTAACGCAGTTTTCAAAGATGTCCTCCTGCAAACTGATCCGGAGGGAAGAAGAGGTAAGTGGATAGTAGCGATGCTAGAGTATGATCTTGAGATTAAGCTTACCAAACTAATCAAAGGTCAAGTCTTGGCAAAACTCATGGCTGAGTTGAATCTTCATTCTCTAGACATAAATCTCATTGCAGCAATGTCAAATGATGAAGATGGTGGCACACTCATTCAGGTATCAACAATGTTTCTCAACTCACCTTGGTATTCTGATATAGTATATGTTCTTCAGCATCTTTCTCCTCCTCCCAGAATGTCAAGAAGTAAAGGAAGATCACTAAAACTAAAGTCTGCAAAATTCTGCATTTTAGATAGTGCTCTCTATTGGAAATATCTGGGAGGGGTTCTCCTTAATTGTTTGGTTGAAGATGAAGCTCAGCAGGTAATGAATGATTTCCATTGAGGAGATTGTGGTAGTCATTTGTTTCGGAAAACAACAGCTAATAAATTTTTGAGAGCAGGATATTATTAGCTATCTTTGTTTTCAGATTTATATAAGATAGTCATGAGCTACCACCAATGTCAAATTTTTTAGGGAAAAAGGAAGTTGTTTCCTCTTCCTCTGAAACCAGTCGTAGTAAACGCACCTTTATAGCAGTGGGGGCTTGATTTCATAGAAGAAATTCATCCTACATCATCAGCACAACACAGATGTATTTTGATGGCTATCGATTACTTCACCAAGTGGATTGAAGCCATTCCAACAAGGCAAGCTACGAACACGGTAATCATTCAGTTTTTAGAGTCCAATATCTTGTCTTGTTTTGGTTTCCCTCACAAGATTATTATAGATAATGCAACAACATTTAAGTCAAAGAGAATGGTTGAATTTTGCAATAAATACAATATCACATTGGTTCATTCCACGACATACTACCCGCAGGGCAATGGACTAGCTGAGTCTTCAAATAAATCCTTGGTAAACATTATTAAGAAGATGTTGGAAGCAAACAAAAAGAATTGGCATCGGAAGCTTGTCAATGCTTTATGGGCTGACAGAGTGAGCAGTAAGAAATCAATAGGTATGTCACCTTTTGAGTTGGTATATGGTACTGATACAGTGTTTCCCACATCCCTTGCAGTCCCGATCATGAGATTATTGCAGAAAGATAGCAGTGAAGAAGATGATATTCAGTGTCGGATTAATCAAAAGATTCACCTTCAAAAAAAAAGAGAAGAGGTTTCTCAAAACACTTTCCAGCTGCAGGAGAAGATAAAGAAGATTTATGACCGCAAAACCAAGGCAGAAAAGTTTCAGCTGGAAGATGTAGTGTTGCGATGGGATGCATAAAATGAAGAAAAAGGAAAGCGTGACCATATAAAATCTCAACCTATCGAGGACAGAATGCATTTTTATTAAAGGAAATGGATGGTCAAGAATTATCAGGAGGACCAGTGAATGGTAGGCTCCTGAAACACTACTATTTCTGATGTAGTTTGTTGAAGTTGCTTCACCGTCATTGTATATACCAGTTTGATTTCCTTGCAAGATTTGAAGTACAATGCCATTTGAGCTTGGGCCCGAAGTGAAGGCTATAAATCCTAAATGATTTGTGCTTGGTTTAGTTGGTTTTTGAGTCAGTTTAGAGTCAGTTGTGAGTCAGTTTTCAGTTTGTATCGAGTCATCATTCTTCAAATTTTTCAAAAGAATTTTCAGTCTTTCATTTGTTTGACCGTATTGGCCCAATCAGCTAGGCACTTGGTCTACGGTGTTATTGACACCTCCAAGGAGCTACCATCCCCAATAAGGCCAATGTTAGTGTCAGTCTATGCATACTTCCATCAGGGATCAAATTTGCTCTTTACATTTTCATTTTAGGTGTCTCATATTGAATTTTCAATCATTCCATTAGGTCATGTTAAAATGGTCCACTGATGGTTGTTTTTTTCTTAGAAAATCAAATCTTCCCTCATGAGGTACATTTGCTGACCCATTTCCATGTTGTATTCAATTGACGTTTCAAATATGTTACTATAAGTGTTGAGGTAGTTGTCTTTCCATTAGGTTTTAGGGTTCATTTCCAAGGTATTTCCATTAGGTCTTAGGGTTCATTTCCAAGGTCAAAAGCATGATTTCAAGTGTAAATAAAGGGTAGCAAAGGTATGAGGATGACCAATAAACAAAGAGTAATTGTCAATAAGTCATAATGATTGTATAAAGATCTTTTTTCACTGATGTAATTTTCATCTCAAAAACATGTTTTTGAGATGAAAACAGAGTATTTTAGTTTTCTTATATTTTTTATGTAATTATGTCATTATATGTAATAATTGTTCCCAATGCTGTCCAAGCATGTCTCCTTGCTGCAAAAAATGAAACCATTGAAAAAATCAGTTCAATCAAAGCATCATTCATCTGTCAAGAGCAAAAAAAGGGTCAAAAGGTAAAAAAGGCATTAAAGTGAGAATTTGAAAAATGACAAAGAACTTTAGAAAGTGGGTATGAAAACTCATAAATTAAAGTCAATTCAAGTATAAAGCCTCTCAAGACACTCATGAAATCCTCATTTTCACTCTAGCACTCTCACAACTCCTTAGCAAAAGAAAATTGGCGATTTTCAGGTGAAATTAGGCAAAACAGAACGAGAGGACGTGTTCAGCAGGGTCACTACGTGTTTAGCCTAGTTGCTTCACTCCTGTAAAAGTCGATGCACATTTGCCAAAGATCCCAATGTTATCTACAATGGTGTTGCGCTCCTGTATAGGTCGCTACACGTTTGACCAGGTCGCTGTGTGTTCGCCTGGAAGGAGCTAAAACGTGCTAGAAACCCTCCATCACCACCAAGTTTCCAAGTTGGTCATCATATACTTCAGCAAATTAGGTTGGTGGCAAATTTACTTACTCCTTCCCACCGTTATTCACCTACATAGGATTTACGTTGTTTGTTGTTATTCCTAAGATCAAACCCAAGTCATACATTCCCACCATCTCAAAACACATTTCCTAGCTTTCATCACTATTCCCCCTTCACTTAGCAACTATCCCCTATCACCTCCCTCATTCCACACATCCCCATCTCCTCCTCATCATCTCTCCTCACATCATTCCACATTTCCCATACCCATAGTCCATTATACCATTTCCCTAGGGTTTTGATAGTAACAAATCATGGCAGAAGAAGAACACCAAAGTCAGAGTGAGGAAGAAACACAACAGAGGAGGAAATATAAGAAAGGAGGAAAAATTATCAGATATGAGCCAACAAATACCAGAGAACTCATGGCATCTCCCATCACTATCACAAGCTTCAAACATATGGGTTGTTTTGATTTTTGTGAGAAGGTGGAAAGGACACAGCATCATTCTAAATTGACCAAATAGTTCATCATCAACCTCCATGACAACCAAGCAACCCTTTTCGGTGTCACCTTTACCATATCTTCTGCTATCATATCAGCTGCTACTGGGATCCCAGATGTTGGGGAAAAATGGTTTAAACAGGTAGATTTGGATTATTGCTACTATGAGCCATATCATAAACCCAACCACAAGAATGAAAGAAGGAGGATTTTTCCTTTCTCTTACCTCCTAGACAGATATGTTCAAATGATGAAAATCATCATGAAGTACTTCACATGTGAGGGTAGGTTTAATAGGCTCTATTCATATCATATTCGGTTGCTCATGCATTTCAAAGGAGTCAGAATTCTCAATCTGCCCTACTATCTTTACCGGGATATTGATAAGATGTCATGCATTACCCAAAGGAAAGATCGTGATCATCAAATACATATAATATTTCACCATTCTATCATCGAGATGATAGTTCTACACTGCCTTGATCAGCTTAACATTGCATGGGACACTTTCATATCCAATGAGATTTTCACAGTCCCACCTATTCAACATGGACAAGAATCCCCTTCATCCTCTCATCCACACACCTCCATTCCTCCACCTCAGCCTATACATCATTCATCTTCATCTCAAGATTCAGCCACACCATCACTTCCATCATCACCTTTTCATCAACCTATTCATTCACCTAGCAGAGATAAAGGAATTGAGTAGGAGCATATTGAGCATGGTGAGAGCAGCAAGCCCAAAAGGGTTGGTTTAGGTACCTTGGCACATACCTATCCAAGAGGGCATAGGAAAGTGTTTTCCCCACTGATTGTGTGAGGGACCTTGCCTTCTTCATCGAAAAATCAGGTACATAAGGGTAAGAAAAATGTTGCAGAGGCAAAGGTCCAGTAGCAGGAGGAAGACCTCCATGAGATAGAGCATGATTTTCAATTAGTTGAATCTGATGAACATGATGACAGTAAAAGCACAACTATTGTCATCAAGCAAAAGAATGCACTCATAGGAGAGCTCGAGGTCAACTTGCAAAGGGCCAAATGGATCATTTCCTACTATGTGTAGGAAAATAGGCAGTTTGAGGTCAAAAATGAGCTCATGGTGATTCAACTCAGAAAGGCAAAGAGAGAGGTTGAAAAGGAAAAGGCCTTACTTGATGAGGCATATGGATAGTATAGTGAGCCACTTGATGAACAAGTGCCAAGAAGAAGGCCAAGGACTAGAGGCCTAAAAAGAGCCTTGGAGTAGGAAAGGAAAAGGGAGGAAGAAATGGCCAATCATCTCACCTTGAATGAGCATTTTGCCAAGATGGTAAATGAAAACTGAGAATATTGGCATGAGAAGGTAAATGATCATTTGGAGAACCTCCTAGGCAAGGCCAAGAAGGACAATGATATTCAAAGAAGGATGGCGAAGAAATATGCTATGAGAGACAAAATTGCAAGAGCTAAGCTCAAAAGAGCTCATGCAAAGATTGAGGGTTTGACCAAGAAAGAGGAGAAAAAGAGGTTGGATATCCTTGCCGAGGCATCACTCCATGCCTCAAACATATAGCCATCTATCAGCCCACCAATTTTGGCCATTTTTGAATAATTTTATCAAGATATGTTTTGTTGTGTTTTTTGAAGAAATTTTGGCACAGTCAGCATGGTCAAACACGTAGAACCTAGGACGCTGCGCTTTTGTTTGGGGTAGCCAATGAGCAATTGGTTAGCATTTTTGGATTCAGAATGATGAGGACATGCACCCTACACTTTTTCTAAGAATTTGGAGCAAAACTGGTCAGTCAAAAGGGTCAAAAACTACCAAAAAATCACCTTTCTGCCTCTTTTCTGGCCTGGTCGCTGCGCGTTTGAGCAGTCTTGGGAGATTGCAATTTTGGAGGGGTAAATGAAGCACATTTTGAAAACCAACGGAAGTTCTGGAAACTAGACACAATAATATTTCCAATGAGCTATCCTGGGCAATATTTGGACATAGGGAAGGTGGTCAAAATTCATCTTGAAGAGGACGTTGCGCATTTGACCAGGGCGCTACGCGTTTACCAGGGTCACTATGCGTTTGACAAATTTTCCATTTCTCACTGTTTTGTCCCAGTTTTCACTTTCACCATGGAAAATCATTATTTTATCTTTGTAATTGATCAGTTAAATGTAATTATGATGTTTCTAGAGCTTACTAGGGTAGATTCATCAGGTAAAACAAGTTCATGAGGTGTAATGTATCAATTTGTTTGGGTTATGGATGAGTCACTTTGACTACCCTATTTTCTTGTTTGCAATTTAGATCTTGTTAGAAACAACTCCTCTTCTCATGGATTCGACCCATTGAGCTTAGGATGAGTTGTTTGGGGTCTATATGATGCTTTTCCTCAATCATTGTATGGGTTAGACTCAGTTGGATGCTTATGCTTTGAGTAGACATCATTTGTATCAGTTTTTAGCAGGAGATTAATGAAAAGTTGCAGCTATTTCTTTGGGATTCATGTGGTATGATATTCAGTTCAGCTTTTCTTATGTTTTCATGTGTTAAGATGTATTGATGACTCCATTTCATCATTTCATACTCTTTAAGTGGATGTTTTCATGTTGATAGGCAGGACCCATAATATTTATGCTCTGTTTTGGGAAAATATTCCCAACCTATGTTTTCTTCAGTTTAGGAAGAATCCATGTTGCTTACATGCTCTTTCTAGATCCTCTCCTGTCTTTGAATCACTTCACCCATCAAACCCTAGAGTTCTGAGCCTTGTGCCTACCTTGCCCATCGAAACCCTACAATTTTGACCTTATTTCCTTACCCTAACTATTTGCCTCCTCCTGATCCAGCAAAACCCTTCAAAATCAAATCAAACCATGTGCTACTATACCTAGCCTAATATCATTTTCTTGATCCAGTCATCTTGGCTAAGATCCTTACAGAGAGAGCCCTTTCCTGGCCTATTAGGGCTAGCTACTTGGCTAAGTGTGGTTTGTGGTTACCGTGGCTTTGCCTTCGTTCAACCTGAGGTTCAATCCAGGTGATAACAGGGAGAATCATTGTTCTCGATGACAAATTAGAGTTAAAGTTGCTTAGTTGTAAGACAATCTTTACTTTTTAAAGATAACCTTTCTTAACTCATATTAGAGTAAAAAGGATCTTATAATTTTGACATTTAGAAGATTTTACAATTTAATGGAAAAGATTTTCAGAGTTCTATAATTTTTTAATCTAATTTTCAACTTTCATAACCACTTCTTGAAAAAATCCTACTTTCAAATTGTAAAAACATAAAATGGTTTTCAAGAGATGTTGATGAAAGGCCACGAGTATGTCATTTAACATTATTATCTAAAAGAAAAAATAAATGTGATATGATAACTGAATTCTCAAGATATAACCATTCACAAGTATGATGATAAAATCACTCAAAACCAAATCTAAAAGGAAAACTTTACAAATTGTTTATGCAAATTTCTTAACAAAAGAGGAAAAATATAATGAAGAAAACATTCCTTATTATCGAAATCTAGATAAATCGAATTTGCAAAGTTAAAAGCATTTAGTAATAATTTAGTTTGAATGAGGAAATTTGTTATTTATTTATCTTTTTTAAAGAAGAACTTTGAAAAAAAAAACGTTTTAACCATTTTCTAATCAAAGTAATGCTTTTGAAAAAAGATTAAGGTTTAGAACTTTCCCATTTTGGTTGATTCAATGACAATTGTTACTACTTCTTTGAGCTCACAACTTGATCTGGTGAAGGTGTGAAAATGCTTGTGAAGAGCTGAAAAAGAGAGTGACATATCAACAGAAAATAAGAAAACAAAACTAAATCTAAAAGGTAAAGAAATTAATGAAAGTGAGTATATGAGACTTACCATTGACGAAATTCATTTAATCTTATTGGAAAGATATGACTTTCTCCAATGCAAGACAATTAACTCAAAATCATTATTTATTAAATATTATTTAAACTAATCTACTCCTAATTCTAATTTAATGAAGGAAACATGACTATGTATAATCATACTTCCAATGTAACCATTCTCTCGTTTTATTACCCTGTATGTACAAGTCAAACGTTAGTAAAAATATGATAAGAATAACCAAAATAAAACAAAATTTATTATTTACATCTAATTTGAAATTATGTACAAAAATAAATTTATTTAAAACTAACATGTTATTGAACCATCTCTTTTGGAAAGCATTTTCTAAGCAAATATTTATGGGATCATCAAAGAATGGATGAATATTTGTTAGAGAATGACAACTTTCCAAAAGAGATGATGGCAAAGCATGTTGTGAAGGAAGAACATTCTCAAGATTTAAATTTCACTGATGATAAAATGATTGGAATGAATTTCTAAATGTCGAATTAAACTAGAAATGAAATAATTTTTTATATTCAAGATTATGATAAACCAAATCATCATTTTCACTTAATAAATCTTGATAATATTCAATATTGAGATATTTAACATGCTTGCAAAAAGAAAATAAAATAAAATGATGGAAAAACAAGTAAATTGTTATGAAAGCTAAAATTACAAAATAATTTTACAAGGCAATTCTGGAACCTATCGTGCATTTCAGTCAATGAATTGTCACTAAAAGGACATTCCCTGAAAAAAAAATTTAAAAATGTGAATTTCTAAAAGAGAATCAGAATGAAATACATTAGAAACTCACAAAATTAACTCATCAAAATTCTCAAAACTAAGTTTGAGTAGACGAGACAAAATTAATGCATGTGAATCTTCACGAAATAAAATAATTTTCAAAATTGGCGCAATTTGTACAAGATGTGATTCTTTGTCACTATCATCATGATAATCGTCATAAATTACCTTCTTCTTATGAAAATCAAATGACTTATCTGAAATAACATAATCAAAAAATACAAAAGAATAATATTTTGCAATTAAAGGATTATCATTCAAATGATTGCTAGATGTAGAATTTTTAGAACAAGAACTGAGAAAATTATCAATTGAAATATTAGCATGATCATCATTAACTACACTCTGATTTGAAAAGACATCGAGATAGAGAAAAAAAAAATGCATTCTAGAATATAATGACGGATGAAATGAATCATTTATAGAACTTGCGGTATTATAATTTAAGTTTAAGGAAATTTTTTCCATTGCATTTACATATTCTTAATTTTCTAAAGTTGCCTTCAAAGAAGATAAATTGATGTGTTCATTTTTCAAGTCTTGTAGATTGGATTTTATTGGACCTATTGATTGATCACATGCATTATTAAAATTTGTTTCAATTGCATCTTCAAAAAGAAAATGAGTATTGAAATTTTCTAAAGAAGAACGTTCTGATTCAATTACAGTTTCAGGTTCGGGTTCCATAAAACCATTTATTGATTCAAGACTAGTTAATTAATTAGATGTGTCTTGTTCTTCATTACTTGATTCATTATTTTCAGTATGGGAAGAAACAAGAGAAGTGAAACGTTCAATTAAATCTTCAGTTGAAAGAAAATCATCTAAATGAAATCTATAACAAAATAACCAAAATCTATTATAAAAATCATCTAAAGATTCATTGTCATACATGTAAAGATTATCCAATTCTAAACACAAACTATTGTAATTGTAATTTTGATGTGCGTTAAGAAATACCTCACAAAAATGTTTCCATGAATGAATTGACTTCTCGGGAAGCACAAAGAACCATTTGCAGATCCTTCCTCTGAATGTGAGAGTGAAAAGCCTGCATATCTCATTATCAACGATTATATTAAAAGATTTACATCTATTAACAAAACCAGCAATATGGAAATATTAAGTATAGTTTTGTAAAGAGGCGCGACTCTGCTAGGGTTTTCAGGTCTGCAAAATCTCGGCTAACAAGCCCGTGTCGTATGCGGGAGATCCCGCGATAGCAGTCTGACCAGCTCAGAGAGGTGTCCAGCGAGCTTCTCGGACTGTCAGCGAACTCCGGTGGGCAGGTAAGTCAGGTTTTTTGGTGTTTTCAAATGGCAATCCTGTTTTTTAATCACCAGAAACCGCCCTAAACGGAATGGGAGAACCAAGGGGGGGGGGGGGGGGGGGGGCTTCAGAAATGTGGTAATAGGAGAAACAAGCTTAGGAGGAGACCATCATGCTGGAAAGGAAACCCATGCCCCAGTGATGGGTAACCTGTGGCAGAAAAGGATGAGAGGAAAATGCCTTCCTAGGGGTCAAAAACAACCAAGGTATGTTGTTCCAAACAACAAACTGGAGGAATATAGCTGTTACATGAGAGACCATGCCTTAATATGTCGATTCGTTGGGTATTGGCCTTCTGAGCGGGAACTCTACAGATGGATCGATCAGAGATGGAAACCTAGGGGACAGGTAGACCTCAAACTGGGAGCCCAAGGTTTCTTTACAGCAATCTTTTCCAATCTGGAGGACAAGAACAGGATCTTCGAGGAGGGACCTTATTTCTTAAACAATGCTGGCCTGTTCATGAAATTCTGGGAAGAGAGATACAACCCAGAAAAGGAAACCATGTTGGACGCACCGGTCTGGGTTAGATTATTTGGGCTTCCTGATGAGTTCTGGGACCCTGAAATCTTGGAGGGGATTGGCAATACGATTGGGAGCTTTGTTAAAGCTGCAGAGGCTACAAAACGAGGTAAGTACAATGCTTACGCGAGAATCTGTGTTTACATAAATCTGGCAGATCCTCTCCCAGACAATGTCGAAGTCGAGTATCATGATACAATCTGGAAACAGCCAATTGATTATGAACATATTCCCTTCCGTTGCCGCATCTGCCATGAATATGGCCACCTATATAGGCAATGCCCTTTGAACAAAGAGGAAGAGTCCAAGAAAAGCCAGGCAACCCAACAGAGAAATACTGTGAGAATGGAGGATTCAGAGAGAGGCTTCCAACAGGTCGTAAGGAGGAGAAAACAGAACAAAGAAGGACCGAAGCCTCAAACCCAGAAGAAGTCTAACCAAACAAGCAATCAAAATCCATTTGAGGCACTGCAGAACGAAAACGAAGACTATGAAGTAAACCTGGAAGATGATGAGGATCCAGAGAATACTCCCATGGACATCACTGGAGAGGAAAAAGGAAAAGGAACAGATTTAAAGAAAACAAGCAAGGAACAACCGGAGGAAAAGGAAACAGAATCAGAACAGGCATCTAGGATGGAAGTGGAAAACTCGACAGAAAACGAAGCTGAAGAGGAAAAAATCATGAGAAAGCTACTCCAGGAATGGAAATATCTGGACAGCAGATTCATACCTGAAAAACAAAAACAACTATATAAAGAAGTTTTTCAGAAATACAAAGAGAAAAAAGGAGAACCCCCAGACAGACCAGCCACGACAGAAAGCGCGCAGGACAGTGAAGATAAAGGATTGGGCAGCTCTGGCAAAAACAGCAGGAAACGGGGCCGGAAACCAATGAGTGAGACGATTCAGACAGTGGGAGAGATATTGATAAACTCAGGTAAAGTGATACCTCTGTCGGAGGTATTTTTCCCCTCTTACAAAAAGTTTTAAATGATAGTCATCAGTTGGAATATTAGAGGCCTGAATAGTAGAGGTAAGCAGAGACATATAAAGGACAAGTTGAAAAAGGAGAAACCTAGTATTATGATCTTACAGGAAACAAAAATTTTGGTGACACAGCTAGCAGAAATAATAGATAAAAGTAATCTCCCATATCAAGTGACTGGGCAAGATGCAACAGGGGTTGCAGGAGGTATTGCAATCTTGTGGAACCCCAATGAAATTATCATAGACAACTGGTCCAGTATGAATGGATCCATTACTGGACTAGGTAGGATCGTAGGAATTCCTCAACAGGTGATTATTACAGGGGTCTACAGCCCCCCCTCCTCGGGGAGAAGGGAGCAGTTCATAAACAGCCTCAAATCTATCCGCAGACTCTACCCTGAAGCGGCTTGGATCATTGGTGGGGACTTCAATTTGATCAGATCCTTGGACGAGAAAAAAGGAGGGCTTAGGAGGAGGGATCACTTCATGGATAGCTTTAATGAAATGATTGAGGAACTCAGGCTTGTGGATATCCAGAGTATCAATGGGATCTACACATGGAACAACAGAAGGGGAGGTAAAAACCAAATTGCATCTAGACTGGATAGATTCCTAGTGTCGGAAACCATCATGAAGATGGATGTTTTTGTGGGGGCTAAGATCATACCCTCTTTGGGATCCGACCACTGGCCGATCTGGTTAGAAATTGACATTAAGAGGATACAGGGGAAAAGGCCCTTCATATTTGAAGCCTTTTGGTTAAGGGACCCTGATTTCATCAAGAAAGTTGAGGACTGGTGGGGAAATTGCACTAGTCAGGGCAGATGCAGGATGCACACGTTCCAACTGAAATTGAAATCGCTGAAAGGCCAAATAAAAAGATGGAATAAGGAGGAATTTGGCAATATCTTGGAAGATAAACAAAAACTAGAAAAGGAAATGGAGGATATTCAGCAGAAGATAATATTAGAAGGAAGAACAGAGGAAAGCATCAATAAAGAAGGGGTAATCCTTGGCAGATTAGAAGAACGACGAAAACAAGAGGAGATCCTATGGCGTCAAAAATCTAGGATAAAATGGCTAAGGGAAGGGGAAAGAAACACTAAATTCTTCCACCAAGCTATGATCAAGCATAGGCAAGGAAACGGGATCTTATCAATTAAAAACAAGAATGGAGAGAGAGTAGTTGAGCAGAACGAAATTGAACAAGTCCTGATGGAACACCACAAGGAGATTCTGGCAGAACCCCAAGTTGATAGAATGAGAGCCATTCAAGAGATCTGCACAGCTATCCCCAGCTTGGTCACTGAGGATCAAAACAAAGCTCTTATGCAGGCAGTGACCCTAGAGGCGCTGGAGGAAGTTGTGAAGGCTATGAAAAAGGGGACTGCTCCTGGTCCGGACGGTTTCACAGTGGAATTTTACCGAGCAGGCTGGCACTTCCTGGGAAAAGAAATACTGGACTTAGTGGAAGAATCAAGGATAAACCAAAAGGTATGGCCTGCTCTCAATTCTACCTTTTTCGCTCTCATCCCTAAGGGAGACAACCTTGAAGAGGCTAATGGCTTCAGACCTATAGCTTTGTGTAATGTTATTTACAAAATGATTACATCTCTGATTGCCAAAAGATTAAAGCCTCTCTTGGATAATTTAATCTCGGCTGAACAAACTGGTTTTGTGGAAGGCAGGCAGATTCTTGATGGCCTTGTTGTAACTCAGGAGGTTATCCACTCTTTAAAAGTTAAAAAACAAAAAGGAATGATGATTAAATTAGACTTATCTAAAGCTTATGATAGATTAAATTGGAAATACTTGGAAACTGTCCTGGAGCGATTTGGTTTTCACCAAAGATGGATTGCTTGGATTCATAACCTGATCGCCTCCCCTCACTTTTGTGTTCTGGTTAATGGAAGCCCCTCAAAAACTTTCAATGCCTCTCGAGGTATTAGACAGGGAGACCCCTTGTCCCCTTTTTTATTTATTCTTGTTGCTGAGGGCCTTGGTCGCTTCATTAAACAAGAACGAACAGCTAACAGAATTAAAGGGTTGCAAATTTGGGGAAACAACTTGCCCCTAACTCATCAACAATTTGTTGATGACATAATGTTGTTTGGGGAACCAACGGTAAGAGAAGTCCGACAACTCAGAAGAATCTTGGATCTGTTTGCAGAGGCTTCTGGGTTAGAAATCAATAAGGACAAATCCTGCATCTTTATCTTCAACACAATAGACCAAGTCAAATCCCACTTAATCAGAATTCTTGGATTCAAAAAAGGGGAATTACCTACTAAATATTTGGGTAATGTTCTGGACTACACCTCTAGGAGGATGAAAAACTGGCAAGGAGTGCTGGACAAACTAAGCAACAAGGTTGCGAATTGGGCCTTCAGAGTTCTCAACATAGCTGGCAGGATCGTTCTTGCTAAGTCGGTTCTTCAAGCTATCCCTATCTACCCTCTATCGATTATGGCCGCCCCTGTGGGGGTTTGTGCTAAAATCAGAGAAATCATCCGGAAATTCATATGGAGCGGATCCGATCAAAAGAAAAAATGGGCCCTGGTCTCGTGGAGTCAGCTAACTGAAAGAAAAGAGAGAGGTGGGTTAGGCTTGAGGGACCCTGAAACTCTCAACAAGGTCCTGGGGGCCAAGCTATGGTGGAGATGGCTTAGTGGTGGAAACGATCTCTGGAAAACTATATGGAGGACAAAATACAGAATGCCTGCCTCTCAGGTCGATATCCTTAGACATCAGGAAATCCCCAAAGGCTCCGCTATCTCGGAATTAGCCTCTCAAAATCGCGATCTGATTGGCAAACATACCTTCTGGGAAATCCAGGGTGGTTCAGAGGCCAACTTCTGGGATGACCGGTGGCAACAACGTGAAAGTTTGAACAGCATCCAGAACCTCCTCCAGATCCGTGGCAGAGTTGAAGAAAACAGAATCAGTGTAAAGGACTATTGGAAAGAAAACGACATATCGGAGGGGTGGAGAGTCTGGGAAGACCCGACAACATGGACTCGGGAGCTCACTCCAGAGCTCCAAGATTGGTACAGGAAAGAAATGGGATCAAGGAGAATTAGAGTTCGTCAGGGGAAAGACATCCTCTGTTGGGGGAATTCTATGAAGGGGACTTTCACAACCAAAGAGGCTTATTATCTAATGGATTCTCAGAACAGAGGAGACGGAAATGTGGAATGGAAAACAATATGGGAGGCCAACTGGTGGCCGAAGGTGACAATCTTTATTTGGTTGGCAACTAAAAACAAAATCTTAATCTGGGACCGTATCCAGAAAAAGGGATTTAACGGCCCGTCACGTTGTTACCTGTGCAACAATGACACTGAGACTAGAGATCACCTGTTAGTCAGATGCCCGTATACAGAGAAACTTTGGATGCTTGCCAAACGACTGTTCAAAAAACCAGGAACCAACAGCAGGGAATTTAATGATTTAATTTTCAATTGGTGTAAAGAAACCTTCGGTTGCAGGGTGATCCAGAGGGCTTGGAATCTTATCTCCCCCTTTACCCTCTGGATGATCTGGAAAGAGCGCAATAGGAGGATATTTCAAAATTCTGCCAAAAATCCAGAGTTAATCTGGGATCGGGTGGTCAAGAGTATGCGGGAGACTATCCTTGTCAGTAAATGGGCGAATGATGACTGGAAGGCTAATCCGGAGGAATAAGAAATTCTGAATAAGATAAACCTAAAACCTGAAATGGTTCACTTCAAATGTTCGGCCAGCCATGTTATGCGAACTCAAATCCCAGAAGAGTTTAGCTATCCCAGTGACCATTTTGTTAAACTCAATTTCGACGGGGCTTCGAAGGGGAACCCAGGCGACGCTGGCTTCGGAGGGATATTCAGAGATAGCAATAGCCAAGTCAGATGGATTTACGCTGACTGGGGAGGCCAGATGACCAACAATGAGGCTGAGTTTTGGGCCCTTCATCAAGGCCTTCAGATAGCCATCAGGAATGGTTACTCTAAGTTGGAAATCACTGGGGACTCGCAACTTGCGGTGGACATACTGCGGAGGCTTAACAATGGGCAGGGATGGGAGAAGGTTGCCAAGAGCTGGCGGACCGCGGGGATAGTTAAAGAAATTGTTGCGCTCCTCAAACGCATCGACTACAGAATTATCAGTCATGTCCGCAGAAAAGGGAATCAGGCCACGAATTGGCTGGCCAATTGGGGATGCAGAGGACATGGCAGCACAATCGATAGCCAGTAGCAAGCCGTAGAAGGAAACAGCGAGTGGAAGGCGCTGGCGGACCTTATCAAGGCCGATCATGATAAAACCACAAATGCCAATGAACGGAACAGTGAGCTGGCCTAGAAGGGGACAGTGGAGTTCCCGACTGAACAACATGGGGCTTTTGGGACCTAATGTGATCATAATTACGGACTACAGGATGATGGATCAGAATTTCGATGGCAGTACAACGGCGGCGGGTGGAGCGGTTAGACAGAAGTACACACATGGTAAGTTAATTAATTCCAGAACTATGAAAGGTGATGGATGCGGTTCGCCTGACAGCACAGCTGAGAAGAGTAATACGGAAATGATGTTTGAGAGCAGGGGCTCGACAGAGTTCTACCGGCGGCTCTTGAAAACTGGCCCTATTTGTATCCCCGATGAAAGGCATTTGCCTTATAACTGCGAGTGGCCGATTGTTACAGCATTCTATGAGTTCCCAATTAGGAAAAGAACGGAGGTTTCCACTAAGTGGCACCAGAGAGCTGTTACTACCTCTGGCAGACAGAGAAAGCACCGAGACAGGCCCGTGGATAGTATGGAGACCGGACGAAAATTGAAACAGGTTGAGGTGCGTCAGAATGCGAGGGAAGAGAATAGGAGCCAAGAAGGCAAAGTTTTTATGCAGGAGGAACCGCCTTTCACTGTGTGGGAGATCGAGGATAACTCGGATGATGACAGGATCCTGGAGACTGTGCGCGATGGTAGGCGCTATCATAAGAACGCGGCTGAGGAAGGTCAGGATCAGAAGCAGACGGAGCATCTGAATTGCCGGGACTCGAAGATCCGCCGCTATGGCATGAGAAAGCGTCGCTCTGCGCCGGATGAGGTGGAGGACGCCCCGGAGGAAGATTTGGGTAAAAGAGGTGTAAGCGATCGCCGGAACCCCCAAAAGACCCCTGCTGACAAGAATAAGCAGAAGGTGAGGACTGATCTTCCCGATTATCAGGAAGCGGGGACTCGTCGCTTTGGCCTGCGGAAGCACAGCATTTTTCCCGACAGTGAAAGAGACCAGCCGGGCAAGCGGGGCAAAGGGCAGAACGAGCCCGTGAAGGAGGAGGGCGAAACTTCCAGGCGCTCGGGCAGAGGGAGAAAACCCAGAGAAACTGTCAACCTTCGCGTCCGTCGGGCTGAGAAGGCCTTTCTCCGTCACTCCCACCCGGCTGTGCGCAGAATCATGGACTACCTCGAAGAGGAAGCTTTGCAGAACCAATCTGCTGAGGAAATGGAAGATCTGGATTTTCTCCTCCACGATCCGGGTCATACCAGAGGACGGATGTCCTTAATCAAACAATCATTGCATATTTATTGGGTTATGAAGGGGCTTCTTGCCAAGGCCATGGAGCATGTGGCCAAAGAAATGGTGGAGCTGGCTCTCGGTGATCAAACTATCCGCAGAGAACTCAGCTATCTGCGTATAGCTATGACAAAGCAGGAAGAACAGCTGGATGCCATCCAGCAGATGCTGAATCGTGACCATTCTGGACCAGAGGAAGCCTGATGGCGGCAACGACTGAGTTTTTTGATGGTTAGAAATTGCAACTGGTTTTTTTGTTTTGGTTCTGTTCATGTGCAAGATAGGAACAATCATGTAATACAGACCAGTAGTTTTAGCAATAGTTTCAGTAAGTTTCAAGACTGCATAGTTTACTTAGCCAAGTCTGCCAGGCTGTGGACCTATTACTTTTGGGCTGCTATTAAAAACTTCAGATGGTGCTATGTCCCGGTTTCCCCAAGAGGGCGGGCTTAATCTGTCTTTTTTGGATATGTTGTAATGTTCGATTGATCAAAGTAATAGAATGAGTACCATCCTAGCTTACAAAAAAAAAAACAAAACCAGCAATATGATTTAATGCAAAAATATTACTCTCATCATCGAACTTTAACTATGACAAGGATTGTATCTACTTATTGGGCATGCCTCGTGTAGGCTTAGGTGAACTAAATGCATGACCAGGTGTAGGAATGCATATGGAGCCATGATTAGTAAAAAAATGATATAAAAAAATTTAAACAAATAATTAATTCAAAGACCTCCTTCTAGCACCAAAAATGTTGAGGTGTCAGAAATCGTTGACACAACATTGGGGATAACCACCCGGTTTGGACCTTAAAACAACTCCTTTTTCGTTTGGGATATTGGCTCCAACTAGTTCAATTAGGTCCAGTTACCTTCTCCCAACTGCTATCAGCGTTAAATATATCTTTAATTGCTAATAGATAGGGCCATCAGATCAATTCTTTGAGTTGATCAGGCAAGAAGAATGATCCTTAAGTTGTTTTTGTGGAACAACAAACCAATCTAAAGTTTTACCTCAAAAGAGGACTTCTAGAAATGTAGAATTAAACTAAATGCAAACTAATTCTAAAATGCAAGAAAAAGGAACTAAATCCTAATCCTATCTCAATTATGCAGATATAGATCTAACCCAACCAAGAGTAAGATATTTGAATGATTTGGGATTTAAATATGTTTGGCTTATAATGAATATCAAGCTAACGAAATAGTTCAATTAACTCACATTATGAATACCAAAACATATTCTGTTAAGAGACCTCTTAATAGAAATAATTAACCGATAAAATTTAGGAAGTAGTTCACAAAATGATATTGATTGTTAAATCAATAATTTGAATAATTAAACAAGAATGTGAGGAAATCATTCTCATCATATCATTATTTGTTAAACCGATATTAATTTAAAGCATATTTCTGAGTAAATAGTTACTCAGATATCAAAATTCAACACATAAGAGCAGAGATAAATAATAAATATGATTGAGACAAATTACTCATACAGACAACAGTGCACAAATATGAAAAAAATGACACATTCCTGCCATTATAAAGTGAAACTGGTATTTAAAACAATAGTATTAAAAATAGCAATTTATTAAATGCTTTTCTCTAGCTTTGGTCTCCAACAGTTTTTTACAATGCTTAAACTTCTGCTTTTAAAAATAGAATTGTAATAGTACAAACTCTGCCCATCAAAACACGATTCAGAGTGCAAAAAAAATCCTCAACAATCATTCAGATCTGATTTTTCTCCTCTAACCTACAACTCTAAATCCTTTATACAATAGTGCCTTCAAGAATTCATGAATTGCAAAGAAGAGTAGAAATACCGTGTAATAAGTAATTTGAAAAGATAAATTCACTATTTATTTATGGACAAAACAGAGGCACAAAGATAGAAATACTAGATGCACGTTGTTTGGCACATAAAATAAATAGCAGCAGTTTAGTCTTTCTCACAAAGATGATTCCAAGAGTACAGTAATGCAACTTCTCAAAATTCTTTATTGAAATTACTAAAACAATGTTCTAGTTGTTCTATTGAGAAGAGTGTGAAAGTACAATAGTGAAAGCTTTCGTAAGCCTTTCTTTATAAAGTTCTAGACTCTTATTTCATACAACGAGTAAGTTTAAATAGCATAAAACAACTGAATCTATTATGCATAATGTTGAGGGCATTTAAACAGATCCTTTCAACAACACTTAAAGGAAAACAATTTTTTGGTAGCAATGTTCTGAATGTGATTTTTTGTCTTCATCAGCTTTATTTGTTCCATCGGATTCTCTGGATGTTTGTCTGTCTGTTTGAACTAAGCTATCGCTTATCAACACAGTTGTCCTCCTATGTCATGAACCTAAACATGGAAAACAGGAATTGATAAGTTGAAAATAAATGTGATTGATAAGCGAGTTGTATTTTAAACAAATCACGTTTTATAGGAAATCAAGATAACAACGTAGAGCGTAATAAATTCGAACACAACCATCATGGAGAGGAATGTGAAGTGAGGTATGTAATAAATTCAAACACAACCATCATGGAGAGGAATGTGAAGTGAGGTATGTGACAAGATAAGTGGACTTTACGGTTTTATCGTAAATCACAATCGCTTTTAAACTGGGGTAGAACTCAGAATAATCGCAGTCGCTTTTTAGGTCGGGAGTTGAATTATCGTCATATTTCAAGCAAGGAGAATCCCTATTAAAATAGACGAAAATCCAAATAAGACCAAATCACAATCGGAATGGGCAGAGGAGGAATGGCTTAAGTTCTGTGGCTTTTGCAATAGCAGCGGATGCGGGGATTTATGAAATAGAATTGATAATCCTCATCGAGTTCGGGGTTGATCACATTTCACAATAATGGAGCGGTACAACACCAACAATCTTGACAGATTTGCGATCTGCGATCTGTGGGGTGATGTCATGGTGACGTCACTTTGACGTGGCATCTGACGTGGAGAATGATGTCACGAATGATGACAGGGATGACATGGCAGATAGCTTGGGCCTGATCACATATCACAATCACATTTGACAAGAGTCTTTCTAACATGCGGCATGGCTAATAGAACTGCGATAGCCGCAGACGCGAGACTTTTTATGAATTGACATGTAATTCTTATCGGGTTCGGGCCTTATCGCAAATCACAATCGGCGGTGTGGAAGGATTGAGACTGTGATTCTTGCGATTGCACAGACGTGGGTATTTATGAGTTGGAGTGAATAATCTCATCAGGTCCAGGTATCACAATTCCAATCAACATGACACAGGACTTAAGCCTTTGAAACTCTTTGCGATAGTCACAAATGCAGGGTCTTTTAGAAATGCAGTTAATAATCCCATCAAGCCAAGTCTAATCACAATCGCAATAGGAAAGAGGCACGACCCTTTGGTAAATGTGATAGCTCTAGACGCAGGGGATTTATGGAATGGATTTTATAATCTTGTCGGGTCTAGGCTTAATTGCATATCGCAATCAGGATAATGCAGGAGTATGGACTTAAGATTTTTGGAACCTTTTACGATAGTCGCGGACGCGGGGAATTTATGAATTGCAATGGATAATCATGTCGTCTCCAAGTATCGCATATCACAAAAGAGATAGGCAGTGGGACTTGGGCAATGGTTCTTATGATTGCGGGATGCGGGATTTTAATGAAGTAAAGTTGATTTTCTCGTCGAGTCCGATATCATATCGCAATCGCAAATGGAATTAGTGGAGGGGTCTTGCCTTAGAACTTTGTTTATTTGCGATGCAGACAATTCTTAACCTTTAGAAACTTTGAGATGCAGGATTTGGATGAGTTGGAGTTTATGAAGAATTTAAGCTTTGGGATTAAAACTCCGATTATTTTATTTTTTATTTAAATAACCCACAATGTTTAATAATTCAAGTTTTTTGAAGCCTAAGTGTAGTTTTGGTCTTGGGGGCTATTAAAAAAAATTATAATCAAGGTTTAATACTTGGGTTTTAATTAAAAAACCTAAATATTAAACTTTGGCTATAGTTTTTTATTAACAATTTTTATGTTGATTTTATAAAATTAAAGGGTCCCTATTTTAATATTATAAATTTCATAATACACTAAAATGGGGGTTGTTGAATAGTACAACAATTGGAGATTCATTGGAAGAACTAGTTATCTTTAATAAATGAAATTTTCCAAAAATTCAGTAAAAATAATTTAAAAAGTGAAAACTAATTTTCGAAACATTTAGATAAATAAAATTACTGTGACTATAAAACTCATTAAATTGCAATTTCTTTTAAAAACCTTTTGTGAATGGAAAACTCCTAGTTACTTGTATCAGTCATTAATCAGTTGTGAAAATAAAGTAGGGGGCCTTTTAAGACTTAGCTTATAATGTACTCGTTTGTCACAGTTAGAGCCAATGCTGCCAACAAGTGCTCATGGCCCCGACAGAGTTACTTTTTAACCAACAACAATCCACTATCCCATCCACTTAATAGTGCAAAATTAGAGGTAAATTTTAGTTTTCTTTTCTTTTCCTTTTTTATGCTAAAAAGCCATTGTCCTAGTTTGGTGGCCAAATAATGACAATGCCATTCATCAATAACAATGAAACTGAACAAAATAAAATCATTTCGGGTGTTCCCTGAGAGAGCCCATGCGCCACTGCTACCTTTGCGTGCGCCCCTCTACGACCTTTCCTCACAGCCATGGCTTCAGGAGGAGGCTCTAAGCCTCCTCCCTCCCTCACTCCTGAGCTCCTTGCAGTCAAGCAGCTGTTAAGTGATTGCAGTAAGCGTCCAATTTCAGCCTCCCAACAGAAGTTCATCATGAAGATGGAAGCAATCCCGACTGTCGCTCTTCTAGCTGAAGAACCCTGTCGTGCTGCCTTGAATATCGCAGAAAGAGGACTCATCAGCCAATTCACTGGGTTATGGCCATCACCAAGAGCCATCGAATCGTGGGTGCAACGTAACTGGAGACCGCTGGTTTCAAAAGGAATAAAATGCCACTTCACCAGTAAGTGTTATTTCGTTTTCATTTTTTACTGCATTGAAGATAGAAACCTAATCTTTAGAAATGAGCCATATTTTATGGGTCCCTAGGGTCTGTACCTGAAAAAATGGACACCAGACTTTGACCCAACCCAAGATGTTCCCTTGGTTGTCCCTGTCTGGGTGCACCTCCCTCATTTACCCTTACACTATTGGAGTCTGAAATCTTTAGAATCCATCAGAAACACCCTTGGAAAATACATTGACAGAGCAGACAGGAAGGGACAATACTCCTATGCCAGAATATGTGTCGAGGTTGATCTAGAAGTTGGGCTTCCAAAATCCATAAAACTAACAGTGGCAAAATGGTCTCACGTGCAAGAACTGGATTACAAGCAATTGCCTTTCAAGTGCAGGCATTGCCATGGATACAGGCACTTTGCAAGAAACTATAAAAAGAAAATTGAGGAAGAAGCAGAGAAGATGAAAGGAGATCAATTGACAACGACGCAGAAGACAGCCTCATCAAAGCAGCCCAGTAAGCCAAGAGGGAAAGGGGCTCAAGCGGGACCCATTGTGCCATCCACAGAGCTACAACCGGAAGGGGTAGCACCCCCTAGAACAGATCTTCCTTCAAATTGCTTCGCAGCTCTCAGCACACAGGAAGAATCCCCTGTTATAGCAAGTGACGCAGAACAGCAGGTCAATCCCTCATTAAACAAGGAAGGAAACACAGGGGCTCCCCTTGCTCAAACTGACTCCCCAGTAAGAGGCTCTTCGCCACCCTCTTATGCAGACATGACAAGAAATAAGCCCCCGGAATTGTCAAGCTCATTGGAAGATGAGACATTTGAAAGGCCCTTGAAACGAGCAGGGAGGAAATCCCTCAAGTAAGCAAGAGAGAAAGAAGCTTGGGGAGTCCCACGAAGGATGCAGGTGTTAGAGATCTCATGAAAATAGAATCCCCAGAGATCCTCATGCTCCAAGAGACAAAAATCAAAGGGGAAGCCCTTCTAGATTTAAGCAGAATGAATTGGAAGTTCAAAGCGGGGATGGTCGTAAGTGCAAGGGGCACCTCAGGAGGACTTGCCACGGTCTGGATGGAGGAATTGTTCCAATTAGAAAGCTCCTTCGAGACTCAACATTGGATTTACACTAAGCTTCGACATAAAGCAAGTAAACTCACTTGTGCCCTGTTTAATCTTTATGTTCCTGTTCTTTACCTCGAGAAGAAAGAGTGTTGGCAAACACTTCTTGATTTTGTAGATAGCTATTCGCCCATGAACATTGTAATCGCACGAGATCTAAACATCGTTCTTGACCCAAAAGAAAAAAGAGGGGGCAACAATAGCAGAGATCCAATGCTTCCCCTTGTGGAGTACATAATTCAACAGTGGGATCTTCTTGATCTTAAACCCAAGAAGGGGCTATACACTTGAACCAACAACATAATAGGGGCAGCCCATATCTCAGCCTAGCTCGACAGGTTCCTAGTGCAGAGTACTCTTTTGATGGATAAGAGAATAGTGTCATCGACAATCCTTCCAAAGCTCACCTCGGACCATAAACCCATCCTCTTACAACTAGGTGAGGAAGAAAACCTAGGGCCTATACCGTTCCGCTTTAGCCCTTTGTGGATTGAGTAGGATGGGTTTATGGAAGTTGTTTCCAAGGCTTGGTCCACAATGGTCACCGAGTCACCCAGTTATGTTTGGAAGCTGTTGGGTTGTGTTATATTCTTTCCACGATTAGCCCACGTAGTTAACCTGGGGGTTAGAAGGGGGCCGGAGCCCCCCCTTCATTGCGCCGATTACGTAGCAAGGGGGTCATAGGGGGTTTGAGGGTTGTAGGTAACCCCACTTTATGGGGTCTGGGGCAGCGCCCCAGAAAATTTTGGTTTTGGAACCTATGTTAGGTTGGGCGGACCCACCTATGGTTTTGTGCATGACTCTCGCATATGTTTTTGGACGCAATGGTTTTCTATCCATGGTATTGGACGTGATGGTTTTCGGTCCATGGTATTGGATGCTTCGGCATGTATAAATATGTATTATAACATTGAAAGGAATATAATGAAAAATCAAGCTGGTAGTCCCAGTTTTGGGATCCAAGGGAAAATATCTGTGTATATGTGTTTTTTATGTGTTATGCTCTCACATTGTTTATTTTCTATGTTTTAGAATTCATATGCAAGTAATTTCTGTATGAGGTTAAAACCTACAGGAGAAAAAATTGAAAGCAACCAAAGCAGATCTGAAAGATTGGGTCAAAATGCCTCCCAACACCTTCACCACATATAGAAAAGAAGTTGTCCAACAGTTAGCAGAATTACAGTTGGAGATGGAGGGCAAAGACATAACCACGCAAGAATTGGAGAAAGACCAAGTTGCCCAACTTTCTTCTTTCAGATCCTTCAAAAAAGAAGAAGAAATTTGGCGACTTAAGTCCTGTAGCCTATGGTTGAAAGTTGGTGACAGAAACACAGCCTTATTCCACCGACAGTTTAGAGCCCGCCTCTCCCGGAATCACATTTCAGAAATCACCTCAGCAGATGGGACAGTTGCCAAAGGTTTTTCCCAAGTTAAAGAAGTTGTTGAAACTCACTTTCAGTGGCTATATGCAGAGGATGGAACAGGAGATGAGGTGATCTCCAATGACTTCCTCTCCCAGATCCCTTCCTTGGTTAATGAGGAGAATAACTCAAATCTAAAGAAGCCCTTCACTGAGGAGGAAATCAGTAATGTAATTTGGGACATAGAGCCTGACAAAGCCCCAGGCCCCAATGGTTTCTTAGCACATTTCTACAGAGCATGTTGGAAAATCATCAAATCTGACCTTCTAAGAATGGCAAAGGCTTTTCAGAAAAAGGAAAAAGTGGGAGGCAGCACGAAACCCACCTTTCTTGCCTTAATACCCAAAGAAGTGAATCCGGCTATCTTTGACAGATTTAGACCCTTTTCATTATGTAATGCCTCTTACAAAATTCTTGCTAAATTGCTTGCAAACAGAATTAAACCCTTGCTAAGTAAGCTTATTTCTCCCAATCAAGGAGGGTTTGTAGCAGGAAGACATATTTTGGATAATGTGATACTTGTACAGGAATCCATGCATTCTATTCACCAGAGGAAGGAGCAAGGGATGTTTATCAAGTTGAATATGACCAACGCCTTTGATCAGGTTAAACTGTCATTTCTTTACAAAGTTCTCCTATCCTTTGGATTCAACCCAGCTTTTGTGAACCTGATCAAGGCTTGCACTAATAAACCTTGGATTGCCCCACTAGTAAATGGCCGACCTTGCACTTATTTCCAAGCTTCAAGGGGGATAAGGCAAGGATGTCTGCTATCTCGCTTTGTATACATAATAATGGCAGACACCTTGAGCAGGAAACTGATAGTGGAAAGAAACAAAAGAACTTTCCTGGGCATTCGACCAACGAATGGAATAGAACCAATCAATCATGCCTTGTTCGCAGATCATTCTCTATTGTTGGGAGGAGCTTCCACACGAATAGCAAAGGAATTCAATGGGATCCTGCAAAGCTTCTGTATCATTTCAAGAGCGCTTATTAATAAAAGAAAAAGTGCAGTATATAGTTGGAATATAGAGGATCAAACCACCCTTTGAATTGCTAGAATCTTGGACTTTTCGAGCTATGCCTCCTGGCACAAAATACAATACCTGGGACTGCCCTTAACCCTGGGGGTTAACCGAGCCTCATTCTAGACTAAAGCCATCAGCAAGATCAAAACCAAGATAGATGCATGGGGTGGGCAGTGGCTCAACTACGCTAGCAAGCTAATCCTCATAAAGTCTGTCCTTTCCTCTCTTCCTATCTATCAGCCCTCCTTCCTCCTAGCTCCAAACACAATCATGGATCAAATTTCACAGCTGCTCAAAAACTTCCTTTGGCAGGGAGGCAAAGGGAACCAGAGGAAATTTCACTTAGTTAGTTGGGACACAGTGAAAAGGCCAAAGCTGGAAGGAGGTCTCCAGATTAGAGACCCTGGCCTGGCCAACATTGCTTTAGGTGGCAAAATTATTTGGTAGCTCTACTCCAACAAACACCATCCAGTCAACCAATTACTCCAGAATAAATACTTCAAAGGTGTCTCATTGAGAAACCTTCAAGTGGACAATGTTCCCAAAGGCACGCTGCTTTGGAACCTATGCAGAAAAGGGCTTGCCACCTTCCAAAACCAGCTTTACAGGGTGCCTGGAAATGGAGCAAATATTTCGATATGGCAAGATAAAATCATGGGCAATTCCCCCCTCGAAAATACAGTGGAATTAGTTGATCTTCGTGATTGGCTCTCTTAGCTCAGCTTGCACAGTCTTGCTGACATTTCTTCTTGGGACAGACAAGGGAATTTGGAGGACTGGGTCTTCGCCAACCTGCCAGCACATTTACTTCACCAAAAGCACCTTCTCTTGGACAAGCTGAAGGGCTCGACACCTGTTAACTTACATGCATCAAATCTTTGGAGATAGGGGAAGACAGGCGTCTATACCTCTGTGCTTGGCTTTGCAGCCTTGTAATCCACACAAAATCAAGTTCTCAACCCTTCCATCTAGTAGCACATGTGGGACGCATCCAGAATCCCTAAGGTGAATTTCTTCACTTGGTTGCTTATTCACAAGAAAGTGTTGATAGGTGAAAATCTTGTCCACAAAGACATTATAGGGTGGCATTGGTGCATTTTGTGTAGATCAACCTCTGAAAAATTAGACAACCTCCTTGTAAGTTGCGCCTTTGCCCAATTAGTATGGGCTCTTGTCCTTCACGGTCTCAACTGATCTGGATTTAAATAGGAATGCAACAAATTACAAAGATAACCATAAACATAGAGATGCAGCAGAAATATTACTTCATTTCTGTAATGTAAAATACTGAAATATGCTTACAAACAGAAATGCAAATAAACCAATTAGGGCGATGGTAGCTTATTTCTGAGAAGATATGTGGCAGCTACATGCCTCTAAACTGCCTTACTATGACGCTCAAGGGCCTTTTTATTATTGAACAATAAGAGAAAATCCTAAACAACCAAAACCCTAACCCGAGGAGATGTAACACCAAGAGTTTATGGGCCCCGTTGCAGGAGCATTCGTCAATCCAAAAGGCATAACCAACCATTCGAAAAGGGCCTCCTTGGCTTTGAAGGCAATCTTCCACACATCGGAGGGTTCGATTGGTACCTAGTGATATCCTAACTTCAAATCGATCTTGCTGAAATATTCCCCCCTTTCAGGTTGTCCAGGAGGTCATCAATCCATGGGATCGGGTACTTATTACGGACAGTGATCTTGTTCAGTGCCCAATAGTCAATACAGAGTCTCCAAGTCCCATCCTTCTTCTATACCAACATGATTGGGCTCCCACAGGGCAATGAACTCGGATGGATGTGACCTTTCTGTAGCAGCTCATGAATCTGCCTCTTGATTTCATCGTTCTCCAGAACGGAGCGTTGATAGATTGGTCCATTGGGCAACGGCGCACCTGGGGTCAGATCGATGGAGTGCTTGACCTGACAGTGCAGAGGAACCCCTGTGTGGGAGGTGAAGATGTCCTCATACTCTTCCATGACCTTGTCCATCTGTAGTTGTCGCACAGAGGGGCCCTGTCTAGAGGTTGTGGCCACCGTCTTCTTCTTTCCTTAGGGGCGTATCATCGGGAAAACAAATTTTCCGGTTTTGTAAATGAGCTTACTGCATTGTTTTGCAATAACCAAAGAGATGGTGGTAGGCAGTGCTACCTCCAGTATCATGTACAACTTATTTCCCAAAGTAACAATAACAACATGGGGCCTTGATTCATACACAGCATGTCGCTTCCACAAGTATGGTTGTCCTAATAATACATAATAAACTTCAAGGGGAGCAATGTCACACAATACCTCATCCATGAAGGGCTTGATGTTGTATGGAAGGTGACTCTATTGGCTCACGCGTAGATCTCGTCCTTGGTGAAGCCACCTGATGGTGTACGGTTGTGGATGTGCTGTGGTCGATAAGCCCAGCTGCTTCACGACCTCTGCCAAAATGAGGTTCTTTTGGCTCCCGCTGTTGACAATGAATTGTAGCGAGGATCCCTTTACCCACATCTTGGAGTGGAAGAGACACTCCTCCTCTGGATCTTCAGGTTCCTCCTTCTGGATCTTCGCGGTGGCAATGGTGGCATTGGGCTCCACATCGATAATCTACTTCCCTTTGTCATTCCCCTTATCGAGTTCTGACTCAGAGTTGGAACATGCATCTAATTCTAAAACCTTTAGCTCGGTCACCAGTGACTGCTTGGCTCGACACTCACTTGTGTTGTGAGTGGAGATCTTATGGAACTCACACCACTTTCCTGTGTCCTTTCTCGGCTTCGCGGCACTGTTCTTGCTTGTAGCTTTGGCGGGTTGTCTTGGGCTTCCCTGCCTTGGCTTTGTCCTTTGTTCTCTAGTTTGGGGGCACCTTTCCCTTGCTTCGAATTCGCAGTTCCAAAGTCTCGCTTCTTCAGTTTAAACTTTTTCTCAACCTTGACGACATATCAGTATGCCGTGACGAGCGAGGAGATGTTCAGAAATTCTATTTCTTCGTAGATGTACTTATGCAGGCAACCGCGGTATTTGAGTACCAAATGCTGCTCTGAATCCTTAATACCCAACTTTATGCAAAGGGTATGGAAAATATTGGTAAACTCTGGCATGTCTTGGTCCCTTCCCTATCGCAGCATGGTCCACTTTATATATTGATCCTCATAGCTTCCGACAAGATAGTACTACTCCTTGATGGCATCCCAGAATAAATTTCAAGTGGGTGCGATTGAAAATAGTGAGCCTGTACTTTCATCTTTCTGTTCGCAGTAGGTTTCCCACCAGTCCTTGACGTGGGGGGCTTCTTTAAGAAGAGCGAAAATAATCTTTTCCCGACTAGAAAAATCATGAACAAAAAAATAACCCTCTAGCAAATTTAACCATTTATCGACGACATTTGTGTCTATCTAACCCTCGAATATGGGGATTTCAAAATTAACTTGTACCTTAAATGGTGTGGCGTTTCCAGAGTAGTTGTTGGAAGTCGATGCGTTGCCCCTAGGTAGCCGCTAAAGGATCTAGGCAATCATCGCGTTCCTTTGTCGCTCAAGGGCTTCTTCGAGCAATATTTTGATAAGGTCTCCTGCCCCCTCATCTTTCTTTTCATCTGCCATGGGAGGCCATTGGGATTTGTAAGGCTGGTCTTGCAAAGGTTCAACCAGTTTAAGCCCTAACTCCTCATATCCCAACCTCGTTGGGGACATGCAAAGAAAAACAGAGAAAAAAAAAGCAGACCGCTCTGATACCACTGATCCAGATTTAAATAGGAATGCAACAAATTACAGAGATAACCATAAACACAGAGATGCAGTGGAAATAATACTTCATTTCACTAATGTAAAATACTGAAATATGCTTACAGACAGAAATGGAAATAAACCAGCTAGGGCAATGGTAGCTTATCTCTGAGAAGAGATGTGGCAGCTACATGCCTCTGCACTGCCTTACAATGAAGCTCAAGGGCCTTTTTATTATTGAACAATAAGAGAAAACCCTAAACAACCAAAACCCTAACCCGAGGAGATGTAACACCAAGAGTTTATGGCCCCCGTTGGGGTGAGTTGGACAACCAACTTCCAGGGGTCGTGACTTGGTCATATTATCTCCGTTTGACGCGCATGATAACCCGTTGGAAAGATCTCTCCGAGGACTATGACGAAAAAGACGATTTGAGATAAAAATTCGCCGACAAGTAGATTTCCAAAAAACATTGTTTAGGGCCTCAAAATGGCTTCGGAAGTTTAAGACCCGAAAAACTACTAAAAATAGTAAATTGTGCTACAATTAAGGAAACTGAAAAACTAAAAGAAGCAATGGTGGGGGTCCAAGTGGAATTGGCAGGTGGCCACCAATATCCACCTGGATCATCAACGCATCCACTCCTCTCCAGTGCACAATCGTGGATCTCTTCTCTACCTGGACTGCAAGGTATCTTAGGACTCTCAGCGCACAATCACTATGGAATCGGATATGGCACTCCATTCCCAAGTTCATTTGTTGGAAGATGTGGCTCGCCCAAAATAATTGGATATTCAACAATGTAATGTCCTCTCCCTTGACAGTGGTTGCCAAAGTTAAGGCGTCCTTGATGGAAGCTCTAGGATATTACTCCAGCAGGTTAGACGACACCCTCATAACTGAAGAACAAAGCTGGCTGGGAACCCTATTCATTTGAGACAGCAAGAAGGTACCTGCTCGCCCCACATTCAATCCTGCTTGGCACATTAGAACACTGGATGCAGATTTTCAATCGTGGAGGAGGAAGCAGGGAAAGGTAACCAGTTTCTTCGATGGTGCCTCTATAGGAAATCCGGGGATTTCTGGTGCAGGTGGAGTGGTCTACTCTCAGGATGGCTCCCGAATAGATAGCTACAGCTGGGTACTAGGACAAAGCACAAACAACTAGGCCGAAATTCTCGGGCTTCTTAAAGGTTGCCAAATTGCACAGGAGCATGGACACAAAGCTCTTCAGGTCTTCGGGGACTCAGAGCTCTTGATAAAGACATTAAACTTCGAGGATCACTTTAGCAATCCGAATCTCAACAATACTCTCTAGAGGCTGCAGGGCTTGCTGGTTTTTTTACCTCCTCCCTTTTTCATATCCTCTACAGCTCAAACAAGGAGGCAGATGTCAAAGCCAATGAGGGATGTTGTCTGACACAAGGATTTCTCAAAAAAAACTCAAAAGATCTTGTGTTGATGGCCATACCATAGCTAAATAGTCTCAAAACTATAAAGGAGGAGATTGTTAAGTGTAATAAGGACTAATGAGCTCAACTCTCCATGTAATGTCGGTTGTTTAGGCTACAGCCCAACCGTTGATCTATAATACAATAATTGTTTCAGTTTAAAAAAAAAAACAATGAAACTGAACAAGTTGGCTCGTGATGAGATCCCTTTTCTTACAATTAAAAACCGTAAGCCATTACATTGATTTGGTGTTCAGTGTGGTAATGTCAGTTTAATTGGTTCCCTATGAACATGGTAAGCAAGCTCGTGATGAGACCTCTTACCTTTCTAGATTTTTTAGTTTTTAGGATTACACTCGAAAAAATTCATTTTTAATGGATGGGTAGGATCGTTGACGCCTTAAGAGTTTTGGATGACAAATCCGAGTTGAAAGTGTTTTAGTCGTAAGGCGGTCTTTAGTTTTTAAGGATATCTTTTTTTGAGTGAAACTAGAGTAAAAATATATAGTTTTTTAGGCTTTTTAAAGATTTTACAACTTAATGGAAAAAAATTCAGAGTTAATAATTTTTATCTAATTTTAAATTTTCATAACCACTTCCTCAAAAAATCCTACTTTCAATTTGAAAAATCATAAAATGGTTTTCAAGAGATGTTGATGAAAGTCCAAGAATATGTCATTTAACATTATTATCTAAAAAGGTAAATGTGATATGATAACTAAATTCTCAAGATATAACCATTCACAAGTATGATGATAAAATCACTCAAAACCAAATCTAAAAGGAAAACTTTACAAAATTATTCATGCAAATTTAGTAATAATTCAGAGTGAATGAGGAAATTTGCTATTTATTTATCTTTTTAAAAGCAAAAAAAAATAAAATATATATATATATAATATAATAAAAAAAAAAAAAATAAATAAATATAATAAATAATATAAAAAAAAAAATAAATAAATAAAATAAATAAATAAATAAAATAAATAAATAATAATAAATAAAAATAAAAATAAATAAATTGAATGAAAGTGAATATATGAGACTTACCATTGAAGAGTTTCATTTAATCTTACTGGAAAGATATGACTTTCTCAAATCCAAGGCAATTAATTCAAAATCAATTTATTACATCTTATCTAAATTAATCTACTCCTAATTCTAACTTAATGAAGGAAACATGACTGTGTATAATCATACTTCCAATGTAACCACTCTCTCGTTTTATTACCTTCCTGTATGTACAAGTCAAACGTTAGTAAAAATATGATAAGAATAACCAAAATAAAACAAAATTTATTATTTACATCTAATTTGAAATTATGTACAAAAATAAAATTTATTTAAAACTAACATGTTATTCAACCATCTCTTTTGGAAAGCATTCTCAGCAAATATCTATGGGATCATCAAAGAATGGATGAATATTTGTTAGAGAATGAAAACTTTCCAAAGGAGATGATGGCAAAGCATGTTGGCAAGGAAGAACACTCTCAAGATTTACATTTCACTGATGATAAAATGATTGGAATGAATTTTTGAATGTTGAATTAAACTAGGAACGAAATAATTTGTTATATTAAGGATTATGAGAAACCAATTCATCATTTTCACTTAATAAATCTCGATGATATTCAATATTGAGATATTTAACATGCTTGCAAAAAGAAAATAAAATAAAATAAAAGGATGGAAAAACAATTAAATTATTATGAAAGCTAAAATTACAAAATAATTTTACAAGGCAATTCTGGAACCTATCGTGGACTTCAGTCAATGAATTGCTACTAAAAGGACATTCCCTAAAAAATTTAAAATTTGAATTTCTAAAAGAAAATCATAATGAAATACATTAGAAACTCGCAAAATTAACTTATCAAAATTCTCAAAACTAAGTTTGTGTTCAGGAGACAAAATTAAAGCATGTGGATCTTCACGAAATAAATTAATTTCAAAATTGGTGCAGTTTGTAAAAGATGTGATTCTTTGTCATTATCATCATGATAATCTTCATAAATTGCCTTCTTCTTATGAAAATCAAATGACTGATCTGAAATAACAAAATCAGAAAATACAAAAGAATAAGATTTTGAAATTAAAGGATTATCATCCAAATGATTGTTAAATGTAGAATTTTCATAACAAGAACTAGGAAAATTATCAACTAAAATATTAGTGTGATCATCATTACCTATACTTTGATTTGAAAAGACATCGGGATAAAGAAAATAATGGATTCTAGAATATAACGACGGCTGAAATGAAACATTTATAGAACTTGTCGTATTGTAATCTAGGTTTAAGGAAATTCTTTCAATTGCATTTACATATTCTGAATTTTCTAAAGTTGCCTTCAAAGAAGATAAACTGATGTGTTCATTTTTCAAGTCTTGTAGATTAGATATTATTGGACCTACTGATTGATCACATGCGTTATTAAAATTTGTTTCAATTGCATCTTCAAAAAGAAAATGAGAATTGAAATTTTGTAAAGAAAATTGTTGTGATTCAATTACAGTTTCAGGTTCGGGTTCCATAAAACCGTTTAGTGATTCAAGACTAGTTAATGAATTAGACGTGTCTTGTTCTTCATTAATTGATTCATTATTTTCAGTATGGGAAGAAACAAGAGAAGTGAAATGTTCAATTAAATCTTCAGTTGAAAGAAAATCATCTAAATAAAATCTATAACAAACTGACCAAAATCTATTATAAAAATCATCTAAGATTCATTATCATACATATAAAGATTATTCAAGTCTAAACACAAACTATTGTAACTGTAATTTTGATGTGCTTTCGGAAATACATGGCAAAAATGTTTCCATGAATGAATCGACTTCTTGGGAAACACCAAGAACCATTTGTGGATCCATCCTCTGAATGTGAGAGTGAAAAGCCTGCAGATCTCATTATCAACGATTATATTAAAAATATTTACATCTATTAACAAAACCAGCAATATGATTTAATGCAGAAATATTACTCTCACCATCGAACCTTAACTGTAACAAGGACTCAATCTGCTTATTGGGCATGCCTTGTGTAGGCTTAGGTGAACTGAATGCATGACCAAGTGTAGGAATGCATATGGGAGCCATGATTAGTTAAAAAATGATATAACAAAATTTAAACAAATAACTAATTCAAGGCCCTCCTTCTAGCGCCAAAAATGTTGAGGTATCGAAAATCGCTACCAAAACATTAGGGATAACCACCTGATCCGGACCTTAAAACAACTCCTTTTCTATTTGGGATAGTGGCTCCAACTGATTCAATTAGGTCCAGTAACCTTCTCCCAACCGCTATCAGATTTAAATATATCTCTAATTGCTAATAGTTAGGGCCATCAGACCAATTCTTTGAGTTGATAAGGCAAGAAGAATGATCCTTAAGTTGTTTTTTTGGAACAACCAAATCAGTCTAAAGTTTTGCCTCAAAAGAGGACACTCTAGAAATGTAGAATTAATCTAAATGCAAACTAATTTTAAAATGCAATAAAAAAGAACTAAATCCTAATCTTATCTCAATTAGGTAGATATAGATCTAACCCAACCAAGAGCAAGATATTTAAACGATTTGGGATTTAAATATGTTTGGCTTATAATGAATATCAAACTAATGAAATAGTTCAATTAACTGACATTATGAATACCAAAACATATTATATTCAAATACCTCTTAATTGAAATAATTAACCAATAACATTTAGGAAGTAGTTCACAAAATGATATTGATTGTTAAATCAATAATTCGAATAATTAAACAAGAATATGAGGAAATCATTCTCATCATATCATTATTTGTTAAATCAATATTAAAAACCAAATTTCTGAGTAAATAATTACTTGTTATTAAAATTCAACACATAAGAGCAGAGATAAATAATAACATATGATTGAGACAAATTATTCATATCGACAATCGTGCACAAATATGAATAAAATGACACATTCCTGCCATTATAAAATGAAACTAGTATTTAAAACAATAGTATTAAAAATACCAATTTATTAAATGCATTTCTCTAGCTCTGGTCTCCAACAGTCTTTTACAATGCTTGAACTTCTGCTTTTAAACTAGAGTTGTAATAGTATGAACTCTGCCCATCAAAACATAATTCAAAGTGCAAAATAAAAATCCTCAACATCAGATCTGAGTTTCCTCCTCTAACCTACAACTCTAAATCCTTTATACAATAGTGCCTTCAAGAATTCGTGAATTGCAAAGAAGAGTAGAAATACCATGTAATAAGCAATTTGAAAATATAAATTCACTATTTATTTATGAACGAAATAGAGGCACAAAGATAGAAATACCAGATGCACGTTGTTCAGCTCATAAAAGAAATAGCAGCACTTTAGTCTTTCTCACAAAGATGATTCCAAGAGTACAGTAGTGCATCTTCTCAAAATTCTTTATGAAAATTCCTAAATCAATGTTCCAATCGTTCTATTGAGAAAAGTGTGAAAGTACAATAGTGCGAGCTTTTGTAAGCCTTTCTTCATAAAATTTTGGACCCTTATTTCATACAACGAGTAAGCTTAAATAGCAGAAAACAGTTGAATCTATTGTGAAGAGCATTGAGGGAATTTAAACAGATCCCTTCAACAATGCTTAAGGAAAACAGTTTTTTGGTAGCAATGTTCTGAATGTGATTTGTTATCTTCATCAGCTTTGTTTGTTCCATTGGATTCTCTGGATGTTTGTCTGTCTATTTTAACTGAACTGTCATTTATCAGCATAGTTGTCCTCCTATGTCATGAACCTGAAAATGGAAAACAGGAATCGATAAGTTGAAAATAAATGTGACTGATAAACGAGTTTTATTTGAAACAAATCACGTTTTGCAAGAAATCAGGATAACAACATAGAGCGTAATAAATCTAAACACAACCATCATGGAGAGGAATGCGAAGTGAGGTATGTGACAAGACAAGTGGACTTTACCATTTTATTGCAAATCGCAATTACTTTTAGACCGGGGGTAGAACTCAGAATAATCATAGTCGCTTTTTAGGTCGGGCGTTGAATTATCGTCATATTTCAAGTAAGGAGAATACCTATTGAAATAGACGAAAATCTGAATAAGACCAAATCGCAATTGGAATGGGCGGAGGAGGAATGGCTTAAGTTCCATGGATTTTGTGATTTGCGAACGCAAGGATTTATGAAATGGGATTTATAATCCTCGTCGAGTCTCAGGTTGATCACATTTCATAATAACGGAGCAGTACAACACCAAAAGTCTTGAAAGATTTGTGATTTGCGATCTGCGGGATGACGTCACTATGACGTGGCATATGACGTGAAGAATGACGTCGCGAATTACAACAGGGATGACGTGTTAGATGGCTTGGTCCTAATCACATATCGCACTCACATTTGGCGGGAGTCTTTGGAACATTCAGCATGGTTAATAGAACTACGATAGGTACAGACGCAAGATTTTTGTATGAATTGACATGTAATTCTTATTAGTTCTCAGGCTTATCGCAAATCACATTCGGCGGTGTGGAAGGATTGAGACTATGATTCTTACGATTTCACGGATGCGGGGATTTATGATTTGGAGTGAATAATCTCATCGGGTCTGGGTATCGCAATCGCAATCAGCATGAGGCAGGACTTAAGCCTTTGAGACTCTTTACGATAGTCATGGATACGGGGTCTTTTAGAAATACAATTAATAATCTCGTCGAGTCCATTATAATCACAATAGGCGGGAGGCAAGACTCTTCGGTAATTATGATAGCTCTGGATGTGGGGGATTTACGGAATGGATTTTATAATCCCATCGGGTTTGGGCTTAATCACATATTGCAATCAGGATAAGGCAGGAGTATGGACTTAAGCTTTTTGGAACCTTTTCTGATAGCCACAGATGCATGGAATTAGTGCAATGGATAATCTCGTCGGGTCCAGTTATCACATATCACAAAAGAGATAGGTAGCGGGAGTTGGGCAATGGTTCTTACGATTGTGTAGACACGGGATTTTAATGAAGTGAAGTTGATTTTCCCGTCGGGTTCGATGTCATATCGCAATCACAAATGGAATTAGCGGAGGGGCCTTGGCTTAGAACTTTGTTTATTTACGATGCAGGGAAGTCTTACCCTTTAGAAATTTTGCGATGCGGGGGAAGTCATACCATTTAGAAACTTTGCAATGTGGGATTTGGATGAGTCGGAGTTTATGAAGAATTTAAGCTTTGGGAATTAAAACTCCGATTATTATTTTTTTAATTAAATAACCCATAATGTTTAATACTTAAGTTTTTTTGAAGCCTAAGTATAGTTTTGGTCTTGGGGGCTGTTAAATTTATTTTATTTTGGATAATCAAGGTTTAATACATGGGTTTTAATTTAAAAGCCAAAGTATTAAACTTTGGTTATAGTAATTTATTAACAATTTTTATGTTGATTTTATAAAATTAAAGGGTCCCTATTTTAATATAATAAATTCCATAGGAAATTTATGATACATTAAAATCAGGGTTGTTGAATAGTACAACAAGAAGTTGTTATCTAACTGATTTGAAGGACCAATGAACCCTACAGTGATATGTTGTGATAATACAAGTGGTATTCATTTGTCTAAGGACCCAGCATTTCATGGTAAGACAAAGCATATCAACAACAGGTATCACTATATACGAGATTTAGTGCAAAATGGTGTGGTATAGCTACATTATATCTCCATTGGTGAGCAAGTAGCTGACATATTGACAAAATCACTTCCAAACAAGAAGTTTGTATACTTAAGGGACAAGTTGGGTTTGGTGGATTTGTCCTCTCGGATTGAGAGGGAGGTATAAACACAAGCATTATTGTTTTCATTTGGGAAGAAAGAATGGAGGGTTGGGTAACCATCTAGCATTCGATACTCTTTGAGAATGTGGTAGGGCATTCAAGACAAGAGTAGTCGTGGACCAGTATTCTTTGAGGATTAGCTACCCAAGATAAGAATAGTCCAACGAGAGGTCATACTCTGGGAACACCTAGGTGGGGTATGTACCTTAGAGAGACAATGATGTTGGTATCTACACATCATCAGTCTCCCAACATTATGCTATGATCTTGTGGAGAGAAAGGGTTGTTAGTCAAGGCCTTGCTATATAACAATGTTGGTCATTATGATGCTAGATAGATGGGTTACGAATCTGACTCTTCTTATGAGATCTCTTTAGATTGAGAATGACCATGTACCCTTGATTAGTACCTCCCTAGTTAAGAGGGAGTGTTGAAAAATGTGTAACTAGGTTTGGTCTTCATTAGTATGAAATGTATTCTTGTATATATAAAATGAAAAAGAAAGTATTAATATTGTTGGAGCATGGGTTTCATGCTCAAGTTCTTTTATTTTATAGGTCAAGCACATATTGAGTGCTTCTAGGGTTTGTCCTAGGTATAAGAGTCATTGTCATATATGGAAGACCCTATGGGCACATTGTAAATTGCAAAAGAAAAATTATTTTGTCTTGAAAATGTCAAAATATCTCCAAGATCAAGTCGGCCTACATAAGTTGTCAAATCGGCCTAAGTGAAGAGACATGTCCACCCTTGAAGGAAGCCTATATATAAGAGGAACTCATCCTCCATTTGGATCATTCATTCACTCATCTCTCATATAAAAAAGCGATCAACAAAAGGATGAAGAAGAAGTCGAAGTGTTCTTGGGTCTCTCTACTTTCTTATGGGAAAGCAAAGTTAGGGTTTTTGCACTTGGGAAGTCTAAAAGTTTGATTTTGGAAGCAAGAAAGAGAAAGAAGGAAAGTGAAGGTCTCTTAGGGTTTCCTGCTAGCCCTAAAACTCAAATCAAGGCAAGCAAGGTCAAGGGAAGAGTAGCAAGAGGGAGATCGAAGTCTCATAGTGAAGCAACAACAATTGCAGCAATTGATGGGGCAAAATTTCGAATTTACTGGGGAGGTCGAAGATATTGTAGCAGGAGGTCAAGGAAGACTTGATCTTGGAGGGTACTTGTCTGAGTCTAGGTCATGGTATTCGTCAATTGAACTATCTAAAGGATAAGAAGATATTTTACGGGTTTTCCCCTCAACAGGAGGGGTTTTGGCCTCGGTTAGGAGCCTACATAATGTGTCATTATTCTTACCGTTTTGGTAGTTGTTCAATGTATTTCATATTGGACTAATAAAGATCAAAGCTAATAAGTAAAAAGCTAACACAAGTAGTTATCAAGTTAAGAGAATTAGCATATACGTTGCCCAGATTGTTCCCATTAATCAATCTTGGTCTCCCATTAATTGTATGGTTTTTAGTTGCCTTTCAGTGGCATTTCTTAGATTTGATGACATGTTATTTAATTTTTCAAACATTGTTGTTGTCCATAATATTGTTAAATATGTTGGTTTTGATCATGGTTTAGCAAAAAGTTTCCAAACATTTATAGATTGTGTTTCACAATGTAATGATTCATTGTTTGATGAAATTGTTGTGGATAATTTGTTTTAGTATACTAGTGTATGTGATAAACTCAAAAGTCACTTGCATTTTGAGATTTTCATTGATCAATTTCCCCTCAAGGCCATCTACAAGTTCATTATTGGGTCTTGGCTTAAGGAAATAGGAGTCACTAAGTGGCATTGTCCAAGCACCTAAATCTTGAAAAGTGATTTCTTTTAGTCACACTATATTTCCTTTGTGTGTAAATTCTTTCAATATTCCAAAACACCGTAGAATTTTGTCTCTATGTATTGAGAATTTAATAACAAAATATTTTTGTATAACAATCGAAATGAGCTAATGTTGAATATTTTTTATAATTGATATGATTTCATTGTAATATATGATGAAATAGACTATACATAAATCTACCCACTACTGATATGATATCACCAAGATTGTATGAGACTTGGTTAAACTTGGACACCTCTTGGGATGGCTTATTTTCCCACATATGGCTCTCACCCTCAACCCCTCCCCATAAGTTTTTAAACTAAGACATGATAGGGACCAAACCCCATAAAATCTAACTAGTGTACACCTCATGGATAGAAATCTTGTTATGTTAATAGCATGCTATATAAAGGGATCTTAATGAACATTAAAAATGCATAATATATAATAACCAAAATTAATAAAATGTGATGTTCAAAGTATATTGGTTTTTTTATTGATAAAATTTGGGCGTAGATGTATTTTTTACTACCTTTGTAATCTCAACATTTGGTATCAAAGTCATGATGTTAAAGATATCTTTATACATTGTATTGAAATCATTCAAAAAGTCATGGGATAAGGAGTATTCATATTTCTCTTTTATTGTGATAAAATTTGCTTTTAAATCTAGTAGGAATTATGTTGACTTTGACCTTTTATGTTGATCATTTTGGCCATTTGATAACCAAAAACATTGCATAATTAAAACGATGGCGATGATGACAAAATACGATGTTCCTTCTATTGGTTTTTCTATTAATAAAATTTGTGCAAAGATGTATTTTTTACCACCTTTGTATTCTCGACATTTGGTATCAAAGTCATGATGTTAAAGATATCTTTAGGAATTGTATTGAAATCATTCAAAAAGTCATGGGATAAGGAGTATTCATATTTCTCTTTTTATGTGAAAATAATTTCTTTTAAATCTATGTTGAGAGTCAAAGTTTTACATAAATGTTGATAATTTTACTTGTGAAACTTTGAGCTTTAAAAATTTTGGCCATTTGACAAAATCGTTACAATATCTAAAAAACAACAACGACAACAAAACCTTCACTCATGATTTTTTTTTTACCACTATACACCAAGAGTATATCCAATATTCAAAGATGTCCCTCCATATGATTTGAAACCAAGTGGAGGGGACAACATCCCAATGTGCCAACCAACGCCCAAGATGTCCCCCCATAGGATTTGACACCAAGTGGAGGAGATAACATCCATCTATGCCAACCACTAGATCGTCTCACAAGGAAAAGAAAAATTGTCTCACCAAAACCAAAAAGAGAAAAGAAAAAGGAACACAAACAAAACTATCCTTATAAAAAATGGCCCCTATTTCTATTGGAGAAACCTATTGAATATTAAGAAAATCCAAATGTATTGTAAGCATTGACTCTCGTGTGTAAATTTTCAATGCAAGGTATTAAAGGCCTTAAGCACCATGCATAACCTTACTACTTTAACATTTTCTTTATTGGATGAGAATAAAGTGATTTCCATTGATATAGGATGAAAAGTAAAAATAAATAAACCAATAATTCCCTTATTACATGGTGCATAATATTTTCCATTTTGATATCAATTTTCCCATAATAACATGAGAAATGAATTAGCACAAATGTAAAAGATATATCTAAAAAAAATAAGTAAAGAAATAGTTGAAGCATAATAGCTAGACTCTATTGTCTGAATATGTGCTAGAAGAATGGAGATCGCATGGATTTTGTGTTGAAGAATGAAGCCCATCCCATGTAGTTGTTGGTTGGGTTTGAGAGACCATAACAACTGCTTACAGAGTTAACAATAGCCAATTAGAGTCGTTGTCCACATTTTGATTGATATTTAATTGAAGTTCTCGCTTGTTAAGTCTCAACTTACAGTCAAGTAGAAGATTGAGAAGAAGCAGCCAAATCACATTTAAAAGTCTTCAATTGGGGCAAATTGCATCAGAATGTGAATTCATGGAGAGAATAGGGTTAATCGTATACACTCTATAATCACAGGAAGGCGGCATGTCTAATGTGAATCAATCTGATTAAGTCATATGACAGTGTTGATAGGGAATTCCTTAGGCTGATTTTACACAAAATTGGCTTTGCTCATAGGCATATAAATTGGATTATGGCATGCATAAACTCTATGAATTTGTCTATCCTCATCAATGGCCTTATGACAGAGTTCTTCAGGGTCACAAGGGGTCTTTGTTATGGTTTTGCATTATCATTGTTACTGTTTATTTTGGTTATTGACAGATTGAGTAGAGGGATCAACGTTGCAAGGGCGCAGGGATCGATTGTTGGTTGTAGGGTTTCTAGATATTCTAGAATTTCACACCTCATGTTCATAGGTAATCTACTCTTCATTAGGGAAGCTAATATAGCTAAATGGAGGTCATTTCACCAAGTACTTTCAAATTTTGGGGCAACGTCAAGGTTGATCATGAACAAAGAGAAATCTAAATTGATCGCTAACCAGTTGGATGCAAAGGTATTGCCAGAGATTCCCAGTCTATTTGAGGTGAAAGTGAGCTCAATGGTCAAAGGTTTTAGGTATTTTGGTTTTCTTTTGAAGCCAGATAAATATGAATGTCGGTACTGGGAATGACTCATAAACAATATTGATAAGTTGACCTTGTGCGAAAATAAGTGGCTCACACTAGGGGGGCTGGTTATGATTAAAGTTGTTTTACAGGGCATATCCATCTACTAGATGCACCTTTCCAAATTACCTAAATCAGTTATTAAAATGGTAGATGTTATTATTGCCAATTTCCTTTGGGAAGGAGCTGGAAAGTCTAAAAAATTCACTTGGTGCATCTTGAATTAATTTCCAAATGTGAGGTAGTTGGAGGTTGGGGCATCAGAAATACATAATGTTTTAATCTAGCTCTTCTTGTTAAAAACCTTTGGAGAGAGTTCAAAGGTGATGGTTTATGGTAATAGGTTGTAAGAGAAAAATATATTAACAACCTAAATATCGAGGCTTGGGTCAACTTAGCAGCTCCATAAAATAGAGAGGCCTCACACATCTAGAGAAGCATGATGAAGGCTAAGCATTGACTCTGTGGCAACTTACGGTGGGAGGTTGGAAAGGGAGACGAGATTGCCATAGGGCTTGATGCAATCAAAGGTATGGAGGGTGTTCATATTCTCTTGGCACCCATTATACATTTTCTTAATCTTTCGGGCCACCGTTTTCTAAACCAAATAAGTTGTTTATGACATTCAATGCTTGCTCCTCAAATTTGGTTGAATGATGAAAATCTTGGGATTCCAGTGGCCTTTAAGACTGAATGAGAGTTGTATAGATATCAACTTTCTCACATAGGCATTATGCTATCATAGATAGAGGACATTTTGGCTTGGGGAGGATGTACATTAGAAGGGCACATTTTTGTTAAATAAATATACACATATATCACATAAGGGCATTGGACTCCTCTCTATGTTTCATGACTGGCACAATTGTGGCGATGGGAGGCTCTCTTGAAACTAAAATGTTTCATATGGCTGGTGATACACAACCAGATACTCACATGGGAGAACCTCATTAAAAGGGGTTTTCAGGGGCCAGTTAGATGCCCCATGTGCGAAAGGGAAAATGAAGAAATTGTTAACCTCTTCCTAACTTGTCTAATTGTTGTATCAATCTGGCAAGAGGTTTCATGTTGCTCAAAATGCACATAGATGTGGACATATCCTATATTGGTGCATGTTTCTCAAAGTGGTTCGATGGACAAAAAGAGTTCAAGGTGCTCCCTTTATATATATATATATATATAATATATATATATATATATTGGGGAATATGTCGAAGTAGGAACACTATAATATTTGATCAATCTGCCCTTGAAGTGAAGTCCATTAGTCTAAATATAGTGCCATACTTCTTGGAGATTGGTCCTTCGAGACCAAAGCCACATAGGAGGACATGTATTTTCAAGGAAATTGGGATGTCATCACCGATGAGCTACTTTGATGGAGCATCGTCAGAAGGGGTACGCAGGAGTGGGGCTCAAATTGTATTGAATTCTATCTAATCCTATTAGTTTTGATAGTTTGGGTGAGATGGTTGTAACAGCGGAGAAGAATTGTTATCTCTCTAGGGTGGGTTGCAGTGCGCTAATTTGTTGGCTATCGAGGAGCTTGTGGTGGTAGGCAACTCCAAATTAGTCATTAAGTGGGCTCAGGGTCATACTACTTTCAGTCTGCCTTCCCTACATCACTAGAAGCAACTAATAGGAGACTTGTCGCCATCCATTAAGCGCATCAACTTCTCCCACATACAAAGAGAGAAAATTAGTGGTAGATCACCTTTCTAAAAGTGGTCGATATGTGATGTTGGGCGAATATTTTCTACAAATCCTTCTTCATTGATTCTCGTTGTAACTAAAGAGCTTCAAGTTCTAAAGGTCTACGTCATTTTGCTTTTCTATTTGTGGCATCAACGACTATATCAAGTTGTTCGTCAATTTTTTGGTAGGAGGTTGTTCATGGTTTTTTTTAGTTTTTTTTAGCATAGGTATATTCTTGTATATATAAAAATATATGAGATGCTTTTGGCAACTAATCTCGTCATATAGGAATTTGAGTAAGTGAAGCCCACAAGTTATTTTTAGGATTCCCAGCAACGCAGTCTCTGTGGTGCCCCTTCTCTTGTATTACTGATTTTTCTCTCCCCAGCAAACTATTGTTACGCACAAGAATCAAGGAACATGAAACTGTTGAAAATGTAACTACTTTTGTTTTCTTAATGAAAGTTTGTTGGTTTTTTCTACTAAAAAAATAGATTGTATTTGAATTTACCACGTGGATCGCAGTGATCCATGCAGAAAATTGTTTCACACGTTGAAAATTTATCCTTGTACTGAAATCATGAAGGCAATAAGGTTATGATCACATTGTCAATCGTTGTGATCATGTTGCCAATCTGTGTGAATTTATTCATTTCGAATCCATAGCCATTATGAAAAAATTGATAGTTAAAGTAACGTGAGACCAAAAGAATCGTTATTTTAGTTATAGATTCCACAAATATCTTGGAATTAGATGGATGGATAGTAGAGAGGTAAATTGTTTGACCTTGTTATTGTTTGTGGGATTCTCGGATATTCTCAAAATTTGCAATTAAGATAAGTTCAACAGACAGACCAAAGAAGGTTGTACAATCATTATAGAAGACATATGAAGGCAACACATAGAAGAGGAGGTATCCTCTTAAATTTTTCTCCCGCATTGAAAATTGATCTACTATTTCTACATTTATATCTCAATATGATTCTATAATTTTGGAGATATTTGTTTTGTGAGGTATTATGTTAAAAATATGTAATTTTTTTAATCAAAACATAGTTAGTATAATATTTATATAAAAGCTTGTGTAAGAATAAATGATGCATTAACTAACTGAACTCACAATTAGTTCCTCAAACTGTTTGGAACTAATTTAACTGGACTTAACTCAGTTAACTGAGCTAACTAATTACAACTCAAATACAACTCATCCTTATCTCCTTAATTAAGGGATAACTTCCTCAATCAAAGGGATAATTGTTGCATGACTTCACAAAGACTTCTAGCTTGAATTTCTCTAACTAATCAATCCATAATGAATTAATTAATTATTTTTCATGTAGCTGGTGAGACTAAATTCGAATTTTAATTCAAGGACAAATTAAAATTGGAATATTCTGAATGTTATTTTTAGAATTTCTATTTTTATCATTTTTTGTTGCTATTTTCAACACTCCCAAGATGAGAGGAACCATCTCCCATCCATCCAGGCTATATAAACCCCTCTTTTCCCAAGCTAAACTAGTTTTTGGAGTGAGTTTGAATGATCAACAAGATATCTATAGCTTGTAGCTTCTAGTGTATGTTTGAGGGAGAATAGTGTGTTTTCTTTGGTTTGAAACTAAAGGGAAGAGGCCTTAAAACTTCCATTGTTGGGGCTATCCATGAGATGCTAGCAGAAGTGTGGGAACCTGGATACATCGAAGGAGACCAGCAACGTCAAGGCATTGGTTGTAATCTCTTTCTGATTTATATGAATACAACTATTGATTGATTTCCTACATGAAATGTTATTTTATATCTTTATGGCTTAGTGTTCTTTATTAACCTGTTAGGCAGGATGAATACAATATTGTATGCTATCATGTTTGTTCTTGTTGTTTGTTTGCTTGTTTCAGGTATTCGAAGGAAGGAAATGAAAGATAGTTGGAGTGAGGAAGCATGATCACCACCAAGCGGAATTGTGTTCTAAGAGGTAGGCCCTCTTAATTGATTCTAGCTTAAGGAGATTTTCCATAGATTGTTTGTTTGTGGCTAGACCCGCTCTCTCGGGCTAGAGGAATTGCTTGTGTCCGCACTAAGAGTTTACCTGCACCACAAATTGGCAACTCCACTGGGGAGCCAATCCTTCTGTTTGACTGATTGTCTATTTATGGTTTTGTGTGAACTTTTCTAGTATCACCATTTCCCTTTAGTGTTCTCTGCTTTGCTTGGTTCATTGCTTTGAGCCTAAAATTTACAGTGGCAAGTCTGGTTCTAGCCTTTGGAAATTTTATTTTTTTCCTTGAATCCTCGGTCAACGTATTTATTTTTTTGATAGTCGCGTCAACCCCTTTCTGGCGCTTGTTGTCAGTTAGGCAGTCGCACCAATTCCTATAGTTGAATATCAAGGTTTCCCCTAGATCATAGCTAGTGTGTCTTGCCCTTCTGATTTCTGCCTCTTGGCTTGTTTTGACTATGTTCTCCCTTACTGGAAAGCTCTTTTAGCTTGGTTTATATGCTTGTTTTATTTGCATTTACTTCACTTGGTTTCTTGAGTTCTTGGATGGTTTATAACCCTAGGGCATCTAGGTCATCATCCATTCACCTATTTCTGTGCTCAGCAAGTCAAGTCGATAGTCAAGGTTGCTTCTTGCATTTCGTTTGTTAGTCCTTTTGTTGCTTTGATTTCCATTTAACAAATCTGGAAAGTTCCATTTGTTGTTTGAGCATTTCTTTTTAGGCGTAGATCACATTGCTCATCCTGTTTTTGGTTGAGTCTTTGCATCATTAGTTTGAAAGGAATTCTTTTTTGTGCTTTGCATTTGCTTGTGATTGATTGTATTGGAAATGTTTCATTGAAGTGTGAAGTGTTTGTGAAAGATTCATTTTGTCACTTTGTTGAAAAATACATAATTTTAGTTTTCTGAATCAATATGTTACATTAGTTAGCATCATTGGAGACTAGAGTTGCATTGTTATTTTCATTTGAAAAGAAATGAATTCTCTTTACTAGTGAAAGGACTACTTGAAGTGTGTTTGACAGGAAAGATAGGAATTGGAAAGAGTTTTTTCATCATTTTGTTTTCAAAAGGGAAATAGTGAAAATGTCATTTTGATTTAGATTACTTGTTTTGTCGCATTTGAGTGTGTTTTCTACTCTCATTAGTGTAAACAATTCATCGAATTGAAAGGGTATTGTATCATTTAGCTGCATATAGGTGTTTTTCGAGTCGCATCGATAAGGCCCGAAAACCGAGACATAATTTCAAGATAAACTGTAAAATGTATTCAATTAACCTAAGGCACATTTAAAACCTACCGATCACATTTAAAAGGTCTCGGCTAGAGATGTGTTCCGGCATCTTTAAACCTAGCAGTTGTCATTTGCTTCGGATCTAGACAACGCTAGTACAGACTTGTGCTCCCCGTACCATCGTGTACATAAAGTGATACCCCACTAGGTTGCAATCCTTTATCCATAGGAAGCTAATTTTGTCGCCTTGTAAACATGATACACCAAACACAACATTCAGGGAGATTGCATTCCCGTACTTCTCGGTTTGCTGAGAGGTATTCTGCAGTTCACGGTTACCTGGTAATCCTTTTTGCATCATCTTGAGTAGTCATTTTGATCTTTTTGACTCCTTAAATACAAAATATCACCTGAGCACTTGTCCTTTTGAGCTCGTTTCAAACCGAATGATCCGAATGGAAAATGGCCCCTTGTATTGGTTATCTATGGTATTGACCCATGGAATTTACCCATGGTATTGTAAATGGCATCTGCCTGTGGTATTGTAAAATCCACCCATGGTATTCATTCACCCATGGAATTGACCCATGGTATTGTAAATGGCATCTGCCCGTGGTATTGTAAAATCCACCCATGGTATTCATTCACCCATGGAATTGACCCATGGTATTGTAACTAGAAAAATACTATAAGTAACAAGTCACATTTTGTAAAATGACAGATTGTCCGCCACAATGTAGCCTTTACAGTTCAGGGGCATGTAGCCATACATCTCTTCTCAGAGATAAGCTACCATTGCCCTAGCTGGTTTATTTCCACTTGGGTTTTAATAAAAAAGTTTCTTTGTGGTTTTGCTTATTGGGCATTCTCATAATTTTCTTTTGGTAATTTCAAATTTTCAGATCTTGGGGTCTTTCCCCCAAGATCCATTGCAAGTTTTCAGATCTTGGGGGTCTCTCCCCAAGATCCGGATCAGTGGTATCAGAGCAGGTTACGATTCCATGAGAATGAGAGTTTCATGCATATTTCAATCTCAATTTTTTTGCAGGATTTTTTTTTTTTTTTTTGGGCGGCGACTTTGCAGATCAGATCTGAAACATTTGGTACAAAAT
>APFE031724367.1:0-56768 GCA_000404065.3 Pinus taeda
AAATGGAACACATATATTATGATTTATCTAAAACTATTGAAGTTCAGATTGACCTTGAGGCTCACGTTTACAGTAATTGATATGTTGACGTTTGAAACAGTGATTCGATTACATTCCTGGACTCCAATTACAGTGAGAAGCTAACACTTTGTAGTAGCTCACTCTAAGGCATGAATTGCAGTGGCCCATCGCTTGTATATTTAACAATAGAACACATTTCATTAACATCGCAAAATAGTGACATTACTTTACTATGGCTCACAGTCATATAATGATGGTTCACACTTGCACCTATGTGGCTCGCTCTTGGCTCATGGATCACTCTACACAATATATTACAATGATATTATTATAGTGGTTCGCATTATCTCGCCTTTGATAAATTTAATGGCATTGGGCAGATCGTATGACATCCTTGTGACTTGAGGACAGGAGTAGTGAACTAAGTGACTTGTAGAATCTGTATTATACCCGCATTCTATGGTATGCTTTGCATAATAAGGCCCATAATTTTCCAAACCTCACAGGATCGCAATTCTTTGAGCTTGAATATCTAAAGTTCGCACCATTGACCCTGACTCGTATGAATCACATAAAGTTCTACAATGACTCGTTGTGGTTCATATTTCTTCGATGCCTTGACAATAACGATGATTTATAACAATAATATTTGAACAATGATGCCTATATGGATTAGTCAGCGATGTTTGAAATGGACATTAACCTTGATAAAAGACAGTGATCTATATGACATCGATAACATGATCTATTATGGAAGTAAAAGACAAGTGACATTGCTACTCTACGGTATCGTTCTCTATATCATTGGCTCAATGATATACGTTATGACACTCTATTTGATGACTTGTGCATGCTTATGGCTCACATATACATAGATGGAGTTTGATGCACTTGAAATCAAAGGAATGTAACATATGACAAAGGCATCAATTTAAGGCACAATGGTGCTTTGGTCACATTTTTAGCAAGATCTGAGGGTGGAAGTCTCATATATGGCAGAGGACACCATACATAACAATGATTTCTTATGAAAATGATTTCTAAGGTCGTGTCAACAGTGGAAGTGACAGTAATATGAAAATACTTCTACATTGCTTTGGATTGTGAGGGCCTTATTGGTGGCTATGGTGCGAGATCTGTTCTATAGGCACAAAAAAGAGTTGTCAAAACACTTTGTGACCTTAGATGATGTGAATATATCATCTTGGCCTACTGCCATGCCATATAATGAAGGTTTTGTTTATAAATATGGGCATCTAAGTATTTATAACAAGCCTACTATGTGTCAGAGGTAGGTAGAGAACTAGGTTCATGAGCATTTCCATCTAGTCTCTTATGGATAGTAAAAGCTAATGGGTCTATTTCCTATCTTGTAGAAGTCGTTAGCTACAAGTCATATGAATCTTATCAGTGGGGAAACTGGTGGATCTACAACTGGTGGGCACGTACAAATCCTTTTGGGTCACATACAACTGGTCACGCATAGAACCCCATTTCCAGGGCATGGGGGATCGAGAAGTAAAATACAACAAGTAACGGGGATCTATGATTGTTGGTAACTTACAACCTCTTGGGCAATAATAACTGGTAATTGAGTATTGTATAACACGAACCTTGTAGTACAGACTGACACAAAGCTTGTAGCACGTAGTATAGTTTATGCATGAAGAATAGTTCATGCACAAAGTATAAGTTTGTCGCTACCTGGGATCATGTCTTCTTTGGTTTATTCTAGATGTACAATGTAATTTCGGTTGCTTTGGATTATGAGATGAAGACTTTGTGAAGCATGTCCTTAGAGAATGATCTTTGCAAAAGAGATATAAGGAAAAAGAACCTAGTTCTTAAACATGAAAGGTACTACATCATGCTAATGTGAAGACCAAAGCCATGATCTTGTGAACCCCATGAAGAAACAAGGACTTTGTATCTTGAAGGACAAAAATAGGGAGCACCCTTGTTGAAGAACGATTGGCCCTTGATAATGGAATAAAGATTGTATCCTTACGAAGAAGAAGGCATGGTAAAAGGTATGTGTAATTTATATGTGAATTCCATAAGATTATCATAATAATCATTATAAAGGGTCTGAAAAGTCCTTAGGATTTTGCAATTAATCTTTTGCATATTTTGATAATATAGGGTTTATAGGCATGTAAGGTCTTGAAGAATCTTTGTATTTAGGGTTTCTAAACTCTATAATGACCTAATCCTAAGAGTGAAAACCCTAGCCCTAATTGGTTGTTCCCTCTAAGGAAACCCTAGCTCTTGACATCTAGGGTTTGTAAGATCTAAAGTTTGTACTGATAATCAAGGGCATGTGGAAAAACCCTAGCAAGGGTTGAAATGAATAAACCCTAGGGTTGATGTTTCCACTGAAAGTAAAAACCCTAATAAGGGTTAGATTAAGAAATATAGGAACCCTAGAAGTACTCCATAGAAACCCTAGATTGATAGAATTGGCATCACGCTCTTGTCTTTGTATATTTTGCTTGGTTGCACTTGTTGGAATTACAGGCACAAAATTATGGAAGCAAGATGAGAAGGATGGAAGAACAAAGCAAAGAAACACTCGTGCTAGTTGGTGACTCCTCCAAAATGATGAGCATGATGGAAAGAAGGAATTTTAAGGACCCTAATGGACATGATGATGATGAGTTCATTCCAAAGAACACATTGATGATTGAAAGATGAAACATAATCTTGTTGTAATATGAAGATAAAGCATGCAAAGAAATGTTGACTTCATAGGGAGCAAATAACAAAATTTGACACCCTGCTAAAATACTATTATAAGTAATGATTTGCTTGGAATATGACTTGGTTCCATGATAGGACATATTGAAAAAACATGTGAAGAGGTTGGAAGGTGAATTTGTTTGATCAACATCTGATATGATCTCCTAAATAAAGGGAGAGAGCTGACAATGAAAACTCCAAGGAAGAAGATATGTAGCTTGCTAATTAGTTTGTTCCATTGGCACTTTGATTGAAAAGTGAAAAGCACAGAGAAGGATTTTTGTACAATATGCAGGAGGATGTTGATCTCAAAGGAATCAAGTAAGCATAATCTAGTATCTTGATAAAGACCATCATTTTGAGGTAATTATAATATTGATGCTTTGGTATTGGTTATCGAGATGATGGTTTTGTTACTAGAAAGAATGTTGTAGAAATGTATAATGAGTTGAGACAAGGGCATCTACAACTGCTTGTTTTGAACTCAATTCATTGAATACATGGATCGAGTGGATGGCTTTGGTAATCCTCGGAGGATTATGTGGTCAAGATGTCTACATCATCTTAGGATTGAAAGGTAGTGGTACAAGAAGATAACCTAATGTTTATGTTTCAATGACAATGAATATCACTTTCATGATTAGAGGGAGCTATAATTAGCTCTACTTCGATTGACTCAATATAATGCCTTTGTTGATGATGAGTAGAGGAAAGTGGTATGAAAGGTTGATGGCCTAAACCTTGTCATGGACTGAAGAAAGTTTGGCTCAATTACAAAAGCTCAATATGATGAGATATAAAGGGGAGGAGGACCCATGTAGCTACTACTTGAAGATCTCCATGAAGAACTAGTAGTTGATGTATTGATGAAGATAAGATAAAGATCTTGTGGTTATAACTTCCCAATTGAAAGGAAGTAAGGAATCTCCTCTATGCTAGAGGGGGAGTAAGAAGTCTTCTTAAATGTTTGAAAAGGAGCAAGGATTTATTCCCTGTTCAAGAGGGATAAGGATTATCTCCCTGGTTAAGAGGGAGTTATGATGGGCATTATATTCTCTTCTTTACGTGTCATGCACTAGGGTAGGACTAATAGTCGTACGTCTAGTGAAGGCCATGGAGAGAATGTAACAAACTAAATTTATATAAAAATAAACACAAATAAATGTAAAAGACAACAAATAAGATTAATGATTAATTAGTTAGCAATTAATGAAAAGGTATGTCCCTAAGAACTTAACCGTTAATGAAAGAATACTTACCTGGATATATATACACGACCCTCGTTCTCATTTGTATCATTCTTCATACATTTTATATATAATAATATTTGTATCCTCAATGGATATTTTCATATTCCAAGTCTTCTGGAGTATTTAACTTGAAGGACGAACTTTGTTCATTTCATTGGTATTAGAGCTTCGTTTGATCCGGCCTTTGGCCATCAACCTGTCGTCAACTATGTTATCGTCGTGATTCTAGTGTTTCCCTACCAGTTTTGGAGTTTCTCAGCTTGTTGTTAGGCCTTTGGCCATTAAATATATATATATATTATATATATATTATATATATATATATATATGTATATATGTATATATTATATATGTTATATAGTATATATGTATTTATAGTCGAATTATATCAATAAATATACTACAAAAAAAGATATTTAAAAAAAAATTATATAAAAAAAAATTATATAGAAAAATAAATAAAAGGAAATTCATATTACAATTTTATTTTTTTACTTGCAGCCTTGTATGAAACATCATTGGAACCAAACAAGGGGAAAGCAACACTAAAGGTTCACCCATGACACCACTATCAAAGCACGTTGGTTGAACAAACATCCAACATTTGTCGATTACCATTCACCAACCATGTTTTCCTTGGTTGCCATCGAGACACTGTCCACCGGTTGGCAAAGTCGTAGCATCAACCACCCACGACTGTTGCTACCACAATCAACGCAGACCCCCATTGCATTCGTTGTCTCCAGTGCCACTGTCGTAGTCTAAAACCAAAGCACTACCATCAACCGACAGTCGTATTCGGCAACGACCGCCACCACCGTAGGGACCTCCCATCGCCATCTAAGTGGCGTCGAATCGTGAATGAAAGGACGCATACAGTAAACTGATATGTTGTGACGGTCAACGCAGAAGGGTGACCTAATACATTGTGCCGAGTTATACAAGCAAATGATAAGTGATACACACCGGTTATATAACGTCGCAGGTTATATAAGCGCTAAATGATACAGGTTATATGATGTTAATAATAATTATCAATATTGATAAGATTAATAATAATCATCCAAACTATCACAAAATTAACAATTTATATAATCCAAAAAAAAAAGAAAAAAAGGAAAGTTTGATCGTGAAATTCACTCTTAAAAATATCCTTAAACACTGGTAACATAAAGTGGACGAATTTTAAAGGACTTACTATTAAGGAAAGGGAAGTTGAATAAAATATAGTATTAGAAGAGAATAAAAAAAAAAAAGGTAGAAATAGTGAAGGTTTAAAAAAAATGGGATCAATCATTGAAAAAAATGGTGCAGATCAATTCTAAAATGACTAAGGAAGAAAGGCTTTCCTATAATGGTCTTTCAATTATAGATCACAGAGTAATTACATTAAAAGGAAGTATCCAAGGCAGAGAAGTTAATGTTGCCATCAGCCTAAGCAATGATAAAAATTACATCAACACCAACTTAGCAAATCAACTATTAATTCCAGAGTTAAGCATTGGTGTAAGGATTTTTTTTGACCAAAAGAGTATAAAATTAGTGGTCTACAAGTGACAATAGGTCATTGTGAGTACATATCTCAATTTCATGTTGTAACGACGGATAAAAAGGCTGACATCCCACTTGGTCAACCCTGGGTTAAGGATTTGGGTATGTTCATGTTAAACATAGAGAAACAAATTTTGACACTTCCTTATAAAGGGAAGATGGTCACATTTCGAGACAGAACAAGTAAATTAAAATTGATAAAATCTTCATTAGAAGACCTTAAGGATATCTCAAACTTGATGTTTCAAGATAACGAAAAAACTATATCAAAGAAGTAAAAAGAGCTTGAAGAAGTCATTTGTAGCAAAGACAAAGAAATTTCGCGCCTCAAAGATCATCAAGAAAAACTACTCGAACAAGTCAAGAAAGCTAAAGAATCAAACAAGGAACTCAAGGAGTGTTTATTATAATGAGAAGAATAAAATTTACGTTTAAAGAGCCTTAACCAAACATTAGTAGAACAAATCAAGTGTTTAAAAGACGAGAAGCGTGAAGGCCAAAATGAAGTTGACTCAAAGAATGAGGAATGCTTACGTCTCAAAAATCATCATCAAAATCTGCTCAAATATATTAAAAAACTTGAAGACAAAAATAAATCATGGACGAATAGGTTCAAAGAACTTGTTGCAAAGGAAGCATCAAAATCTCCAGATGTAGCAATCCAAACTAAAGAAACAAACATCAATACCACTAATCTCACAGTTCAAGCAAATCCAAACCCTATTGAAGTAAAAACATACTCAGAGGTTGTCTTTCAAACATAGGAAATTTCAAATAAGATTCAATAGTTAAGTCAATAACAACAATGCCTGATGGAAGTAGGGAAATTTCCATAAAAACATTTAAGGAAGTTCAAACAAGAAAAATTCCTTATCTACATCTGAATCACAAGATTAGAAGCCTTAATAAATCGACAAATCTATATCACGCAGAACATAAACAAACTTATGTTCCGAAGAAAATTGAAATAAGCTCAATCCAGTCATACGATAACTGTTCACCACACATCTCCAAAGGTCAGAAGATTTCCCAGAAGATTAATAGATGATGGTCTAATCTGTTTTCAGTACAACAATTCTGTCTATCGCTCAAAACATCATATCGTCTTGTATCAACTAAGATGAAAGCTCAAGATGTTATGTTGATCAACAGAAGAGAACTAGTCCTTCATCAATAAGCTTTGAGGACAAAGCTTTTTGAAGGGGAAGGCAATGTAACAAACTAAATTTATATACAAATAAACACAAATAAATGTAAAAGACAACAAATAATATTAATGATTAATTAGTTAGTAATTAATGAAAAGGTATGTCCCTGAGGACATAAAGTTAGTGAAAAGGTACTTACCTGACTATATATATAGGACCCTAATTCTCATTTGGATCATTCTTCATACATTTTATATATAATAATATTTGTATCCTCAATGAATATTTTCATATTCCAAGTCATTTGGAGTATTTAACTTGAAGGACGAACTTTGTTCGTTTCACAATGGGGCCTGAAGGATTGGATAAGCATCTAAGATTTCCTCGAGGATAGAGAATCCAAGATATGAAGTAAACCAACACTCTTTGATGATTGGATATGTATCCAATACAAGAGTGGTCGAAGAGGACTGACATTCTTTGAGGATTGGGAATCCAAGATAAGAATAGTCCTAAAAGGACATACCTAGTGAACATCTGGATGTCTCACGTAAAGCCTTCCAACATTATGCACTTATATAAATAGACTTTGTTAGTTAATGACCTTACTATGTTGACAATGTCGGTTATGGTGTTGATGCTCAAATATGGTTTATCAATCTCACTCTTCTTATGATAATATTTCAGTTTGAGAGTATCCTTGTACCAGGTGTATAATTATGAATACCTCCCTAATTAAGAGGGAGTGTTGGAGAATGTAACTAAGATTGGCTTTCATAATTTGCACCATTATGTATTTTATATATAAAAAAAAAGCAAAAGAAAAGAAAAAGAAAAAATATTATTATTATTTTTCTTGGCAAGCATGTTCTTCATGCTTATAGGTTTTTATTTTCTTTTACAAAAATGAGTACTTTTTCATTAAGTCTGCGCCATGTCGCGACAAATACTTAGGAGAGTTACAATATTGTTTTGCTCATGGACATTTAGATTATCATATTGCATCTATCTACCCCATCCCAGATTACAACAAAATCCCCACACCATATCAACGTTCTTATTATCCTACTAGTATACATGAGACAAAATTGAAACAACATCCATAAACATTTAACTCCAACCATTACAATTATATTTGATCAAATCCCTTAGTTGCGCGATTAAGATCAAAGCCTCATGGAGGGTCTCTTGTTGGGCACATTGGACGGTTGATCTAGAAATGCAAATCCATGATAATACTATATAGGGCTTCCACCTCGTATTTTAAACGACTAATTCTCTTTTGTTGATCCTCCAAGGTTTCTATTGTGGCTTTGTTTGAATCCTGTTGTTGATATATTAGAACTTGCAAGTCATAAATTTCCACATTCATTTCAGCGTGTGCCTTTCGGTAGTGGTCACAGACAATTGAAGCTGAGGAGTCCAATTTTGAGCTGCAATCCATGAACAAAGATTACCAAGACCCAAACGAGATGAAGAGGAAATAGGGCGAGACTGAGTTGTACGAAAAAACACCAACTTTCTTTCCTATGCAATGAAATTGGCTACTATATAGCCCAATTGTCTAAGTTGGAACTGGATACCGAATCGAACAAAGATAACCATTGAAGAGCCATACTACCCGAGCCAACAAACCAAATTCTACTTTGTTCTAGAAGATGTTTCAAGACTTCTAAATGAAGAGAAAACTCCCTCTGATGCACTGAAGAAATTGGAAAAGAGTGGATCAAAATAAACATATTGCCACCTTACCCTGATACAATGGAGCTTGATTATTGACCCAAGATACCAATACCAGAGAACCCAAGAAGCCTTTTGTGAGCTCGACAATGAGCTTCCAATTTTTCCAATTTCTCACCACTTTGAATTGTAGATCCTCCCTTCTCCCAAAGCTCAAAATATGGGCATACCATAATCGTCCATGCTTTAAGGTTTTTGAGTCAAAGGCTCAAAGCCATATTTGGACCTATTGTAAAAGAAAAGAAAAATAATTTTTAAATATGTAATTTTGGGTCAAAAACCCCGCTAGGTGCCAAGTCAGCCTACATGTCAAGTCGGCCCCGCCCTAATGGACATGTCTATTTGCACCCCTTTGGATAGTGTAAATAGAGGGAAGTTGGAGCTCATTTGGACACACAAACACTTGATGCATTGTGGTCTGAAATATCATAGAAAGAACAAAGAAGAAGTGGAGGGCCGAAGTCTGAAAGAAATGGTTTCTTCTTGAGCTAGAGTTTTTGGAAAATTTGCCTTGGAACATCACTTGTTGTTGGTGAATTTGCAGGAAAGAAAGAAGGCTTGACTTGGTATCTAGAGGTGGAAGTTTTTGAAACACACCTCCTCTCATATCTACCCACTTCATTACCTTGCCCGGGGTAAACATGAGCTGAGGGGCTACTATGACATGACTCAACCTCCTAGATGACCTTAAGGAAATGAAGCTGACATAATAAGACCTTACTAACTTCCCCCAAGTGCTACAGGACCCCTAGGAACTAACCAACCATTTCAGGTGTCCAACCCCTGAGATAACTTTCTTTTCGGTGAGCTAGACTCCCATCGCTCCCATGACAAGGCCTCCAAGCGACTGTAACTCTCTAGTCGCTCCCACAGGACTGCTTCCCAACGACTGTAGTATCTTTCAGGCAATTCTGTGTAAGTAGTTGCGAGATTTAAGCCACTTTTTCAGGGCTAGGATCTAGACCCCTACCTAGAACTTAATGAAACTCCCAGAAATGATAAATAACATAGAGACAAAGCCTCTAACACAAAAATTACTCAAGGACTTGACCTAACCTAGTCTAACCATGACATTCATTCCACCAAACACACGATGAAAGTGTAACCAACAGGCCATGAATGCATATCTGAACATAGAGATCTGAAACTTATTTGAGGTTTACCAAGAATGACTAATGCCCTCTCACAATAACTGCCATAATAAAAATTAGGTCATGCATTCATGGAACAGTCGTTCATCAATTAAAAAGTGATAAAATCCATACTTAAATCTGTCATTGAACCATGCTTATAACCAACACATAACTAGATAATTAACAACAATAGAACATCCATTAAAACCACATAATAACAAGTAATTTTACTCATAAAAGACAATAGAAACTTAACTCTTATTAGCCATATGAAAAACCAACCAAGTTAGGGACTTCCACGTACCACCCGACCATATATTGGGTTGAACCAAATATTTATTTCAACCAATCACCCCCGTGCCATATTCCAAGCATGAATATGGTATTTCATAGGATAAACCAATCCATGAACAACTAAGGGAATCCATAGGTTAAACCACCTCCACCCTCACACTACTGTGATGTCACCTAAACCCGTTCTGATATCACAAAAACCAAACTAAGCTTGGATGCCTTAGAATTCCTTCACCATCCCTTGAGGAATTTTCTTGTCTCCACCCACCTGTTGAGGGCTTCTTGGAGAAAACCATCTCCACCCCCAACCCTTGGGGATTTTTCTGAGACCACCTCACCTAAATCCAGAACCTTCCAACAATCCAAAGCTCAACCAAGAATGAATCCCATCACACCATGACTATTCGAAAATGGCAAGGCAAGGATGAAACCACTGCCGAAACCCAAAACCCATGCTAATGACAACAAATAAACAAAATACACACATGAATATACCATGCATGCCAAAGCCAGATATGAAATCATACATGCAACTTGTTACCTATAAGTATTCTCGCTGAGCCGCTTGATCCAACATTTCCCTGCTTGATCCTTGCTTTCCTTGTCCTTATTTTGCTTGCTTGCTTTCCTTCTCCTCTCTGAAACTAATTCTGAAACTCAACTGATAAAAGGCCCCAAACTGATGCTCTGATGTCTTTTTATTATTGACGCCTCTAATTTATTCATTTTCCTTCATTTTCCTTCAATTTTCTCCTCACATGCAACCTGTGACCTTTCACCTCCCTTTTCTCCTATTTTCCTTTATTTTCATAAAATAAATGCCAATAATGTCATTTTTTGCCTTTTCAGAGCCTTTGCTGATTTCCCCTTAGCCACAATAAACAATAAGTGATGCCCACTAAGATACTTTGCCCAACATTCAACTTGGAATACGTGTCCCATGACCTTGGTCTTATTTTGCCTTTATTAACTTTATTACATGAATTTTTAATCTAGGGCAGTTACAATTTTATGTAGTTATAGGTCTCAAAAATCTCATTTGATCTAATTCTATAAGAAAATATTTTTTTGGGTTTTCCCCTTGGAGGGGTTTTGCCTTAGCTTGGAGCTTATATCTTGTGTTCTTTTGTTTATGTGATCTTCATGTTCATGTTATCGTAATTGTTTGATGAAAAAATTAGAATAAAAATTAATGAAAAAGTAAATTAAATTTATAAGCATTACTATGGAAAGGGAAATCTAAATTAAAATTATAGGTCTCATGATTCTCCAACACTTTTTCCATTTGTCTTACTACAAGAGCTTAGTGCTCCTCTGTCTAAACGTCAAATCTTTATTAATGCTAAGTGCTCGTCTGTTTAAATATCAAATCTTTATTAACGCTAATAATAGTCAATATATCAATAAAATTTTCTTTGTTTTATTCTTCCATTATCATATCACATGATTTCAATTGTTTTCCAATATCCTTGATTTTTAGTAAATAATCTTGTAATGAGTTAGATTAATCCATTTTATTTGAGAATAACACATTGTAAATAGAAAATGCTCTACCTTTATTTGAAGTTTCTTGCGTCTTTTATAAACTCCCCGCACGATAAATGTAGTATTACCACACTTTAAACTTTGAAAAACTCCCCATTCACTATTAAGAACTTGATTAACATCATAGCCTCTTGATTCTTCAATTCATCATTTTATTGAACATCTACATAAGTGTCACTCCAATTTTCTTTTCCCCATCATTTTTTTTTTCCTCGTAGATGCAACCATCTTTTTTGTTTCCATCATTTAAAATTTTGACCATTCACCTTTTTATTTTTTCCGAATATTATATGACATAAACTAATCATTTTCATTTTCAATGATTTAAATGCTTCAACCAACTACACTTTTATTTCTACAATTCATAAGTTGAAACTTGAAAGGCCTTCAGTTGACCCGAACAACAACACTCTTCACAAGAATTAACCATAGTAGGACTATGGTTCCAAAAATAAAGTCCTTGCGTACCCATCAACTCATAATTTCTTTATAATTTGTCAATCTCACATTATCAATTATACTACTAAAAAAACATGTTTATGCTGTTATAAAAAAAACAATCTCACATTATCAAGCGCAACTGAGCTTTTCGACTTCGAATTTACGCAAAAGGAGGCGAAGCAGAGATTAAAAGTATTGGATTTTGGAATTGTTGGAAACATGGCGACTGAAGAGGACAGTGCAGTGAAGGAGCCTTTGGATCTCATCAGGCTTAGTCTCGACGAGCGTATTTACGTTAAACTCCGCTCTGATAGAGAGCTCCGTGGAAAATTACATGTAAGATATCAGATTATGTTTTCTTTTGCGGCTTGTCATTGTGAGTAGATTTTGGAGAGTAATGGTTACCTGGCAGATGTAGTGTTGAGTTCAACCTGTGGGAATTGAACCCACGCCTTTCTTGTCCATGGCTTCTTGTAGAGTACTTTGTGGTTTTTTATCGGGTTCTGATGCCCTGGAACTTGAACCTTTGATTTCTTCTCATACAGGACCTTGCCTTCTGCCTCTTTGATTGATAGGCATCGAGGCTAAAACTGCTACCAAACCCAGTTTTGATTGAGAACGAGAAAAACCCTAAACCGCTAGTTTAGACCTACTTTTAGCACGCATTCTTTTGAAAGTGCTTCCTTTAATCTCAAGAGAAGCACTACAATTGCCCCGAAGAGGTCCGATACTCCAATTGACCTGTTTGCTTGGGTTGCCCTCGAAGGGCGAAACAATGATTGCAAACACTGGAGGATAATTTTCCGTGAAATGCTTCCTTTAATCTCAAGAGAAGCACTACAACTGCCTTGAAGAGGTCCATTACCCCAAGTGACCTGCTTGCTTGGGTTGGCCTCGAAGGGAGAAACAATGATTGCAAACACCGGAGGATAATTTTCCGTGAAATTTACCCAGGACTTGCACCTGGAAACAGCTGCCTATTTGTGTCTTTGGGGATTTTAACATTGGTGGGTGGCAGGGCATGCTTCCATCATCATCTCTGAACCACGACTCCATTGTCTTAGTTGGATGATATTGTCTAGGCGCCTGTTTGATTTTATATCAAAGCCACCGCTTTCCTTTGAAAATAGAGTGTAGGAGATACAGGGAATTGAGTAAATCGGTAATAAGTTTTAGAAGGTGCAAAATTGCAAACTGAGGTTCGTTTTGTTTTCGTGTTACAGGCTTATGATCAGCACCTGAACATGATTCTTGGTGATGTTGAAGAAGTCATCACCACGGTGGAGATCGACGATGAAACTTATGAGGAGATTGTGAAGGTGAGTGAACCTGATATGTGGATATGTGTTTCTTCTATTGCGGTCATTGATGACCTGCTTTCAAAATTATTACACGTGGAGAGGAAAGTAGCTTGGTCTCCCAAGAGATTTGGTTTTATCGTATATATATATATATTATTTTGTTTTATTTTTATTTTGGGGGGCGTTCAAATTTAGTTCCTTTGATGAGGCATTTTGATGTGAGTATTTTTGCAGAATATTATATTTACTTTCTGATTATCAGACTGAAATTTTGGACAGGGTTTGTTCATTTATTTAGTGGTTGGCAATAACCACCTTGTTTTCATCAAAGCCTTTTAAGTTACCTATCAATCAGAAGACTTAAAATACCCTGAGACATGCATCCAATGACGTTGCGTATTAAAATTTAAAACAGAGTTCTTGCCATTTCCTTATTCTACTAGCCAGAAGTATGCAACCGACAATCTTTGACTGAAAAAACTTCTCATTGAGTATTTTGAAAGAACTCAAATTTCCGCAGAATAGATGAAATGGCAGTGCTTTAATTACAACAGTGTATTGTCTGTAGAGTCATGCTTTTGTGAGTCTTTATTTAGGAACAAACGTATATCAGTCCCTTCTAAAGGTCTTCAGGTGCATCGCTCTCTTATGGGCCATCTTAACTTAAAAAAGGTGGCATCTTTTATGTACACAAACCATACTTACCATGGATGAACATCCCCATCTCTAAAATCGTGGCACGGGATCAAAACCCAAATATATATTATTTTAAAGCCCATCAAAATCCACCTTCAAATAGCATTCTCTCCTCTTGGATTAGTTTCAAGCATATATTAGTTACGTCATGACACATGATGAGAGCTTATAGGCTAACATTCAAAAACTTGTTAAGCTTTTAACTTTTCTTCTTGTAGCTTTTCCTCGTTTTGCATTCTTCTCATCCAAGTTTCTCTTCGTGGATAAGACATCTTTTCTTATTTTAAAAACCAAGTGCAGGCTATACATGGCATTTGTGCTAATCTTGTACATAACAATTTTAGCTCCTATTCTATTTATCATTATTGAGGCAATAGGTTCATTCTACAGCCTAGTATGATGTGTAACGCTGTCCGTCCGTCATCAAAGTTGAAATTTTGCTCAGGTTGACCAAAATAAATTTTTTAAAAATTCTAAAAATAAAAATAAAATAAAATAACTATACAAAACATTTTAATAATGTAGACTCATAAAAAAATTTGCATGTGAAGAAATTGGATCCCTCTCAACTCATATTAGATCCGTATTTAAAATGGATCTATGCTGGTATATACATGCAATGCAGTGAAGACTGTACATTTTTGTAGGCAGCAAATATTTACATCTTTATTTGTGTTAGCTTTCTTTTTCACTTTGCCAAACTCATTGCCTCCATGTTTCAGCTGCGAGAACACATCTGTTGGTATTATTATGCTATGATTAATGCTTTGGAGTTCTATAGTTATGTATCTCTGGGTTACTCACCATCCATAATGCTCCTTAAACTCTTCTCTATGATTTCTTGGGATTATGTCCAATCTTCATTTAGAGTTTCTCAATGAATTCTGTACATTTCTCAAGTGGTTTGCAGCTTGTCAGCGATTTGCCAGTGTTTGCAGATTGCTAGTTTGTCATTACATGCCATCTCTTAAGCTTCTACTTCTTGTCCATGAATCTTTGTGTCGAGAGACGCTCAACAGCCTAGTATGGCAGCGATGTTGTAAAACGTTGTGATGTTTATGTTGACTTGGTCAAATTATTTTTAAATAAAATTAAAATAAAAAATAAAAAATATTAAGATAAATTTGAGTGAGTCATTTGATGGGTTTACCAATGGTGGATTACAAGCCCATGGTATTGCATAGCCCATGGTATTTGTTATGATGAAACCTATTCAAAGGCTTAAGGAAATCCATAATGAAATGCAAGAGTACCAACTTAGATCCATCTTAAGTCTGGACTTGATCCCTCTCGGTGCTTGGTAGATCCAGATGTAAGATGGATCTAAGCTGGTTATGCAGTTGCAATATCTCCATTGCATCTTGCAAATTATACACATTTCTGCATGTGTCCAGCAAGTTTCTGTCCATATAACTAGCGAAATTGGCATTTGTTCCATGACTTTTTCTTGCCTTATATATATTACAGTTTTTTGCTGTGTAACCTGTGGTATGGTTCGTGCAACTCACAGATTTCGTGAGTAAAACCTACGGTGTCGACTGACAATGCTTTATAATGTAGATGAACGAACTTTCGGTGCCAAAGTTCACATTGATGATTGTTGTCATGAATCGGCGCATGAATTGGTCTTCCATTGATTTTATAAAGACCTTCAAATCTTGATCCCAGAGTGAAGGCATCTCTCATGCTAGATCTCATTGGCCAAGTGGGAACTTTTCCATTTATGAAAGCAACTTTCATTCCTTTGTCTTCTAAGGCAGATATAAATACAACATTCTTTTTCAAAGCAAGCACATAAAAAACTTCTTGAAGAGATATGGTTTTACCACCTTTGATCTAGATGAAAAAAAACAAAACCAGATCCCTTTATAGGATATGTAGAGTTATCTCCAAGAATGATTTTCAGATTCGTCTCCCTTTCAACCAAATTTGAGAGAACTTCTTTATAACCAGGTGAAGCACCACTATCAACCAACCAACTGTCACAAGAATCTGCAAGAGAGGAACTAGAAAGAGCAGAAACGAGAAAGTACTGTGATTGTGTTTCAACTGCGTTATTATCATACCTTGGTTTACTTGAACTCTTGGAAGAACAATAGCTTTTTTTACGAACAACATGAGCTTCTCTTCTTCTTTTATAATCAGATATGAAATTGTTGCTATGATTGTTGTAGTTGGATGTTGGTGCTCTTCTATTTTTTGGACAGTCGTGAGCATAGTGGCCATACTTATGGCAATTGTAGCATTGAACTTTTGATAAGTCCTTGTTCCATTTATTGGAACTGTTGGATCTAGGAGTAGACTTTCTTGAAAAGTGATGATCTCTTTGTCCTTTCTGCGTCTTGCCTTGGACAACAAAGGCAGTAGGTTCTCCCTCTTCATGCTTGGGAATTCTTCCTCCGTAAATCATTCTGGCCTCTTCTTGACTGCACTTTCCTAGGAGCTCATCAAATATGAGAAACTTATCATTGTTGCTGATCGTAGTAATAAAAGCTTCCTAAGTTGGAAAAAGACCTCCAATTGTAATCAACACCAGCGCTTTATCAGATACAATTTCACCAACAGTTGACAGCTGATCCTTGATTTTTGATATCCTCATGAAGTGTGCTTGCATGTTCTCTCCTCTATTCATCTTGATGTCCTTGAGTTGATTCTTCAAAGCAAAGATTTGACTCAAGTTGTTTACTTGATACATTCCAATGAGCTTGTCATACATTTCCTTAGATTTCTTCAACTTGGAGAAATACGTGATGAGATGGTCTCCAAGAGAATCAAGGATAATCTTCTTAGCCTTGACTTCTCCCTTCTTGAATCTGACCTTGACAACAACATTCAAATTTTCTGGTGGTTTTGCTACCTTGCCTTCCACATATTCCAATACATCATGTTCTTCAATAGTAATATCCAATCTTGCCTTCCATGGACCAAATTCGAAGCATCATTCAACTTCTCTTCAGTCTTGAAGTAAGAAGAAGACATCTTGATCAAGTCAAAGAAATTTCAACAACAAGTAAGATCTATTTGAAGTAAAATTTCCGCAAAAGGAGTGATAACTCTTATCTTCTTGGGCTTGTCTTCACTACAACTTTGATACCATGTTAAAATTCTGATGTTCTATGTTGAAACAATTACTTATTCCGTTTTATTATTATTATTTAATTATATATTCTCTCTCTCTATTTCTGGTGCGATATTAGTTAAACAATTGAACATAGAACATAAATCAAATGCACAATAGAAGACAACCAAGAACAAAATGAGACAAAGAATTTAGGTCTAATGACCAGGGAAAAACCCACAAGGAAAAAACCCAACTAGATTCTTCTTCTATTAGATATAAATTGTTCATCAGAGATACATAGTACAATGAGAGATAAAGAGAATGAGTAAGTTCACCCAAATCTGAACAAGATGTAGCATGGAGATCACTAGTAGCAACAACAAATGCGAACACTGAATCAACCTTCCCTTCAACTAAATCAACACTGAAATATTGAAGCACTAAATCAACCTTGGCTCACCAAGTTCTGCTCTTACTCTCCAAATTTTTCTCTCTCACAATCTTCTTCAAGTATCTCCAACTGTCTCTCAAATTCAAATTCTTCTTTCACAATGCACAATTAGTAGTAGTCAGGTGAGAAGACATGAGACACATATGTAGGAAGAGCAACGGATTCTTGTCATAAAGGAGGAGCAATACACATGCCTTGAGGAAGAGTAACATATGCCATTTAGGGGAGTGCAACTCACGCCATTAAGGAGAGAAATGCATGCGTTAGTAACTTATGCCATTAAGGAGAGGTATGCATGCCTTAGTAACTTATGCCATTAAGAGAGGTACGCATGCCTTATTTAAGGAGAGTGTAACATATGCATTAGAGAGAGCGTAAATGGAATCTTTTACGACATGCCTTCAATGAGTGTAAGAGGAATATGCCACATCTTTAATGAGAGGATAAGAGAGAGTGTAACGTATCATTAATAGAGAGAGAGAGTTACGTAGTGCCATGAGAGTCATCAAGGAGAGAGGTGCAAAGTGATTGAGGCGATGAAGGTAAGGTGACTTGTAATTCCTTTTAATAATAATATCTTAGTATCATAAAGGATAATAATAATATTAATAATATTGATGATTAAATCGAGATTGAACTATTAGGATTGATTAATGATAAATTAAGTGATTTATCTTCAAATATACTTGATTACCAATAGATGCAAGGTGATTTACTATTTTTGGAAAGTCATTCTTGAGATGCTAGACATGACTTTTTAATTTTAGAAAATCACTCTAGAATTGTTAGCAATGAGATTTTTATTTAAGGAAATTCATCCCTGAGTTGGCAATTTTCAACGCTTTTCATGATGCACCTATGGCTGGTCACCTGGGTTTCTTTAAAATCTACATGTAGATTGGGGAGAGATTCACATGGAAAGGACTTAAGAATGAAGTCCTTAAGTATGTTAGAGAGTGTCCTACTTGCCAACAAAACAAGAATGAGCATACTTATCTTGTTTGTCTGCTTTAGCTTGTACCCATTCCTAATCATACATGAGAATTTATCTCTATGGATTTCATCATAGGGCTAACTAAGGTATTGGGTAAATATTGCATCTATATTGTGGTTGACAGGTTGACTAAGTTTGCACACCTCTTTGCCATTTCAGCGACTTATACAACAGTGCAGGTAGCTAATTTGTATTTCCAAGAGATTTTCAAGTTGCATGGGATGCCCAAGAATATTTTTAGTGATAGGGAGAACAAGTTCCCGAGTATGTTTTGGCAGGAGCTCTTTAGATTGAGTGGGACTAAGCTCACTCCTAGCACTAGCTACCACTCACAGACAAATGGTCAAATCGAGATAGTGAACAAATGGGTGGAGGGGTATCTCAGGAACTATGTTTTTGGACAACAGAGAGCTTGGATCAAATGGCTACACCTCAGTGAGTATTGCTATAATACTACTTATCACATGTCTATCAAGGTGTCTCCATTCATGACTCTATATGGTAATGAGGCTCCCATCTTCATGGATCTACTGTTTGGGGACAATAGAGTGTGTAAGACAAAGGACTTACTACAAGAGAGTCAGGACATCATGAAGTCACTAAGGAAATTTGCAACAGGGACAAAATCGTAAGTTGTATGTTGATCAACATTGGATAAAGTGTAGTTTTGAGGTTGGGGACATGGTTTATTTGAGATTGCAGGCATATAGACAGTTTATTCTCAACAAGAGTGAAGCAGAGAAATTCAAGCCTAGGTTTTATGGACCATTCAAAGTATCTCAGAGGGTTGGAGAGGTTGCTTATGAACTTGAGCTACAGGCTAGCATCAAGGTTCATAATGTTTTTCATGTATCCAGGCTTAAGAAGGCACTTGGTCATAACGTGGTTCCTTCATATGAGTTTCCACCATTGGATGAGGAGGGGAAGTTGATATTGATTCCAGAGGCCATCATTGATACGAGGGAGAGGACTCTTCGTAAGAGGGTCACCAAAGAGTTTGTGGTCAAATGGAAGAACTTGCTAGTAGAGGATGCCACATGGGAATACAAATAGATATTGCAGCGTCCAAAGCTGAGATTGCTTGAGGACAAGCAATTTTAGGATGGGCGGACTGTAATGTCCCCTCCTTAACTAGTGGAGTTGGTGGACCTCTAGCCTATCAGTTGGGCACTGTAGGCTATTGAGTTAGGGTTAGGGAACCTTGGAGGAAATTAATCCAACAATTTGGCAATGTTTGATGGTCAATTGAGATCTCATTAGGATTATTTGCAGGATGCCTTTTTTTGGAATGATTTCAGGATATTTTTCCAATACTTACTATTTTTAGTAAGTTAGTTTCGAGCACCGACATCAATTGGCAGGGTTACCAATTTTAGTATTGTCGGTGGGTTCAATTTTGATGACTATCTCAACATTTTATATAGTCTGGTGGTTTTAAATAAAATAATGATAAGTTGTGAATCAATAAAGTTAATTCAAAGATTTAACTTTATTGTTATTTTAATATTTTTAATGTAGGGATTGTTACCGCTCAAACTAGCAGGGGACCTAAGGGGAATCCTAAAGGGCAAATGCTAGGCAAAGGGCAACAAATGGAGTCTTAGCCCATTGTCACCTCAGTTAAGGCTCCCTTCTATTTACGAACTTTCACCGATGGGGGGAGACCCAATATGTATGGAGTCACCAATGAATGATAAGTCAATGGATATGAGTGACCCAAACACCCCCCGAGAAGTTTTTGAAAGATGGAGCTTGCTTTCTTTCTAAGCAAAGTACTATGCTCTTCTAGGGAAAGGAAGAGGATTTTGGGGGTTAGGTGTATGAGAATAGGCTTTGAAAGGAGTTCCCCACACCCTAAATTCTTGTTAAATTAGGTATCTTGGATGGTTCTTGAAGAATGGCCCTTTGAAGGAGCGAGATCACACGGGGCCAAGTGGACCTGGTCTAGAGTATGAGGAAGGTATGAAGTAATCAAAGATTTTCTTGCCCTAGACAAGGTGGGAAGGATCAAAGAAAATAATTTCACTCAATGATGTTGTTTTGACCATGGGAAGTGCTAGCCTTGGGGATGGTAGGGGAAGATTTGATCTCGGAGCTAGGGCTTGTCTTTCCTTCCAATTCCACCGTTGGAATGTCTTCAAATTTGGAGGAGGGCTAGAGGAAACGCCGACGTAGGAGACCCTAGGAGATCAAATTTTTTTAGTGGCTAGCTTGTCAGGAAATTGATGCCCTAGGCACCCCAATGTGGCTAGACTTGGTAGAAGGTGGAAGAATAGGAGTTTAGGTGACCACCCTTGGTAGACCAATGTCTTAATGCTTGGGAGAATGGAGTCTATGTTGATTATGTGTAAGATTTCTTGGTTTCCAGTCAAGGAGGCCTCAAAATTGCTTCACAAATCCTCTAGGTCAAGTGAAAGCAATCCTGTAGCTTTTATACTTCAAATGCAGAAGAGGAATGGCTTGTCGAGGTCAAGTTTTACCTCTAGGAGATTTTGCTCGTACTACAAGGGCCAATGCATGGGGAGAATGTTATGATAGAGACAATCCCACAATATTAAGCAACAATTTGCATGCAACAATTAGCCTTTAAACAACGAAAATCCCATCCAACATATATGACAAAGTAACAAGAGTAACATAAAAAATTTCGTACTTACAATGCAGTAGAGTATATCCGACCATTCACAAATGACAATAACGAAGCTCCAAGAGAAGACAAACCAATAACTATACATCAAAATTTATCCATAAATGCTCCAATTCATCCTCCAGCAAAAAGTGCGAAATTCTCTAAAGAAGAGAGAGATCCAATCCAAAGTGATGATGAGAAATGATCCCACCTCACTTGTATTTATACACATCTAAGGAGTTCGAATTAGCCTCCTTGGCCTGCATAAGCCCCAAAAATAAAATAATGTGCTAAAAATACAACATCTTGGTGACAAGCCCAACAAACTAACTCACAAATGAAAAAGTAAGCCTCTCAAGAGGTCAAATAATAATCTATGGATGTTGTATGGTCCTCTAAGAGGCCTAATGAGGTCCATGGGTGTCACAATGAAGAATAGGACCCTCAAAAGCAGTGGACAAGAGGTTGACCCCTTGTGATAACCTGTGGTGCTCCAAATGACTGTGGGGGCACACAAGTGCCCTCATGGGTCTCCAAACAAATCGAAGATGCCTGTAGGTTGCCCTCAAAGGCTAGGATGATAATGTATCGTAGAAGTCTTGGATCATCTGCCAAGTGTATGGTGTAGATTTGGGGCCAACTGGGCATGATGGATCAGGTGCATCCTCCTCGTCCAATAAGTGAACCATGAGCAATCTATGAATGGCTGCAGGGATCCATGAAGTGCAATCTGCTGCTGTGGAGGCCCATGGCTCTTAACGCTCACCGAATGTGTGCCAATGTAGCCCTCTGGAGGATTAGGACCCCGTATAGGGAGACCAAACTCCAAGTGGAAGCCATCTGCAATCCTGCGTAAGATCTAATGCGTCCCCCAGGCTTCCAGTACAACAAGTCATTATAGAAATCAAGTAGATGAACTTACCTAATCATGGACAACAGGTGGGGACTTCATAATGGTCTGCCCTTCCATAATGGGTTTCGGGATGCGCCAATGTCTCCTAAACTCCTAATGGGGTTAGCCAAGTAACTTATTAAGTGGTTTATGTTTCTAAAGGGGATAATATAGTCAAGGTACATCTGTCAAAAGGTGGTGGCATGTGGTAGGTGGGTGAATGAATTAGGGAATGAGAAAGGGAAACCCTAGGTCACATGCTAGGGTACAAGGGCAACTATCAAGAGGGAAGCCCACACTTGGGTTTATAATGTGTAGGAGGGAGTAATCGTGGTACATGAGGTGCTTCGTCCTTGATTTTTCCACCCTTTTTTATATGCCTTTTGCCTTTTTATGATTTTCTTTGATTAACTGCTCGAGGCTCATGAGGTTAGAGCATGATGTATAAGATATAGTAGTGAATTCCCCCCTTTAAGGTGGGGTGGTTCAACACCCAACAGGGGTTGGGACAATCATGGGTTCCTATATGATGAAGAAGGCTCATAGAACTTGTTGAACCAGGGTGATGGCCATGATGATGGGGTAGAGCTCATGTATTGGCTTTTGCCCATGTGCTAAATGTTTTTGTCCCAACCATCTCTTGCATTTTGTGGTACTTTTCTTGTTGAATGTGGCCATTTATGCTTTTAACTTTCTTTTTAGCTGCATCAACCTCCAGGCTCCATTCCAAGCCATGACCCAAGGTGCGGGCAAGGAGAAGGGGTGGACCCAATGGAGGAATGTGGACCCAGGTGGGAGAAATGATGGATGGGGTAATAATGAGTGGAATGAGGGTAATATAAGCGGATAAAGGAGTGAGACCACGCAACCGAAATCGGTGTTTCCCGTGAAATACCATCCTTTAAACCAAATGGTCAGTAAAAGAGATCCCACGGAACTAGAATCCAAGGTTAATTCCTAAGAGGGGTCTAGGGGATAGAAGCACAAACCTAGCCCATTCTTTCCGCTGAATCCCCCATTAATCCATGCCCATAAGTGTCCATGATAAGCAAACTACAATACTCAATTTCAAAATGACAAGGCATACCTTTAGATTCAGGAGGCCCACCTTCAAACATACGATCATGGCAGATGGGCGAGGGACCACATGGCTGGCTTAGGTGGCAGAGAAATCGCACAATGAGCTAGTTGATGGCTACAAGGGGCAAGGGGCTGCTGGCTGCCGACTGAGGACCATTTTGGATTTTTTTTTTTCTCCTAGGGGTATTACCCACAAAATGGTGGGTAACAGGGACTATAAGGGCCAGTTATAAAGTGAAAAATGTTAAAAAAAAAAGAATGAGGCCTTTAATTGGGAGACTAAAAGTGATTTTATTTAGTCCCACATGACTTGATGAAGAAGGTCGAACTTCTTGGGAGAGTTATAAAAGCAAAATTGTGGAGTTCATTTCATATGGTGGTTTTGATATTTGATATTACCATTTTCTGGAGATTACTTTTTCTTGGTTTGTGAGGTTGAAACCCTTTGCAGGCGACATTCTCCACATTATTGAGAGATATAATTTTGAGAATATCTTGGTGATTTCACACAAATTTCACAACTGGGCTTTATTGTTGGTTTGATATCTATAGTCTAGAGCAGATTTGAGGATATTTGTGGCAGCAAAAAGGATATTAGAGTTCACTACTGTCCCATGTTACAGTAATGCTGCTACAATGCTGTTGCTGCAGTATCGTACTGCAGTACTGCTTCTACAGTAACATTGCTACAATGATTTTGCAGATTTCAATTCAAAATCAGATTTATGTATTTCCAGATTTAATGAGTCTGCTTGGATTGTGTTTTTAAAGCATTTTGGTTATCTGGGTACTGTTCATTTTGATCATACATTGTAATCCCAACTCTAAAAATAAATCTGAGTTATATCAGTTTGTGGGGTTTACTAAATATTGTTATTTTCTGAGTTATTTCATTGCTGCCAGTACTATCATTGTCAAACAAATCTTCTGCGTATCTCTCTCTTCTGTAAACACAACCATGACATAAATGAAACCTAATGCTCATAAATGATTGAGCTTATTCTTACTACCCTACTCTACATCATGATGATACAAATGATATAAAAGGCCAATACAATCACAGTATCATCTCATCAACAATACAAGATCTCCCCTTGCATTTGGCAATAAACGGAAACAAGGCTATGTTAACTATCGTGGTAGCATATCTTGAAATCTTCATTATTGCATGGCTGGCAACTGATGTGAGTTCCTAAAGATGGAAACTAAACATCAAATTATTTAAAGGTAAGTATGTGCCACTATATGCTTAATCCATCCAATATTGGGTAGGGTTGATATAACCTCAGGCATGTGAATATGACAACCCATAATAAAGCCAAGAATCACCTCCACAGACCACTATATGTCTTTCCAAAAGCTATTTACATGTTCCATTGTGCATCTTCCTTCGCTGCCATGAAAATTAACTGTCATAACCTCCAACAATAGGGTTTTCAAAGCCGGCGCAATATCAACTTGCATAAAATGTGCTGCCCTTCTTTGCAGCCCTCTATTAAACATGCACATAAGTATAGCACAAAAATTGAGAGCTGGAAGAATAAATCAGCTTATGATCTATAGGGCTAGATGCCCTCCTTTGGGAGGCTGAAATTTCTGCAGTAAACCAAAGATTGAACATACTGCTGTCCCAAACATATTGAAGCCCCCCAAAATACATCTCCTTGCTGATGTAATGTTATAAAAATGTTCGTACAGCATGGCCTTCTACAACTTAATCATTCTTCTCTTCCATCGGATCTGAAATCATAAGTGGATCATTCTTCTCTTCCATCCAAGCAATCCTCATGTAATGCCATCATATCTCCCTCCAACTTTTCGTTCTTTGGATCTACAACAAATTCTTCTTCTTTAGGTGCAATGCGATCACCCCATACGTTATCTGCAATGTGAAGAGTTAATATCTCATTTAATAAAATAATGTGCTGGTCCGTTACCAAGGGATTCTCCTGAGGCCTACCTTCTTGCTTTAAATGGGCTGATTTTATGTATTTCTTTTCTATAATAGCAACCAAATAATTTAATGCATCATACATTTCCTTAGCTTTAACTAGCACATCATCAAAAGGGTCATTTCGATATACGCCCACCAAATCATCAACTTCACTTCTTTTATTGTGAATCCTTTCAACCTTGGCGTATGCCTCCAAGCATTCATTATTTCCATATAGGGCTGCCCTACAAAAATTTAAACATCATCTTTTTCATGAAGACATTCACATTCCCGACACCAAATAGAATCCTCCGATGCAATGGATTTGAAATAATCCAACAACTCAAACTTTAGTTGGTTTTCCAAAATCCTAAGTCCAAATTTCTTCTTAAGGTTATTACGGAACTTTTTTATTTTTATTTTTCTTATTCAATTTTCTAGGTCTGCAAGTATGCTAATTTCGTATTATCAATGCACTTTTTTATCAAGAGAAAGGAAGATTGTAAATCACATGCGTCAATATAAAGCTTTGTAACATACCCTCTACTCCCTTTTTGATGGAGGGGTTACTAACATCACTTTGATGAACTTGAGATGAAATCTAATATGAGGCTTAGGTTCAAGCTTTTTATTGTCATTAGATGGAATTTTAGCCTAAAAATGCCCATGAAATATTCATGTCACAATATATATGTAAACCAATCAAAAATTTTTAAATTAAAAAAGAGGTACATGTAAATATTTTGGAGGGAAAATAAGAAAACTATTTTTTTATTGTATTTTTGGCTTATCTCCTTATAGGTTTACTCAAATTTCAAGTGTAGACACTCATTGGATGTAGAATTAAATTCCACATCCAACGAGTACCCATTATGCATACTTCTGAGAAGACTCACATTGATAAAAGATGAAGATACATTAAAAAAGCGTGTTGAGGCTATTAAGCTTAACCTCTTGGAATCACTGTTACTTTGCTCGGCTTACACGGATATGAATGAACACCATTGATGTAAGGAACGGTCATGCTATAAGGTTCGAGTGCTTTGATGTAAGTGTAATTGAAACATAGAGAGAGCTAACATACTCTTGTAACTAGTGGAGTTAATGATTAGCATAGAGAACAACGTAGATATGTAATTACACATATTCAATGGCTTGACTTTACCCTTGTTTCTCTGATTTGACAACAATGATTACTGCTATGCTTAGTGTAATGAGCTTTGTTGGTTCATTGCTTACTAGTACCATAGGTTCTACTCTTATAAAGGTTATCACTATTAGTACTTAGTTCAACTGTACGTATTACATATATGTTACTTATGATTCATAGGGAATAATACTTGAGTCATATTAGTAGGATGTTACTTACCCTTTTACAACAACTCTTATCACAGTAAGCTTGTAATCAACACTACTTCAATATTAGGGATAGCTTACTCTATTCAAGATAAGGTAAGCAGTTCCAACATTTTTTTAAATATCGAGCCCAAACATCATATCCCTTGATCAAGAAGAAGATCAAAGAATTTTTAGATATACGAAGAATATTGGATCACGAAAAACCACAAGATCGCTTTGTATTTCTGGTTCATAACAAAAGTGGGATCTATTTGCTACCTCTTTGTAAAAGTCAAAGACCCCAGATTGTGCAGGTCTTTGAGTCAAAAACTAAAGCGCATAGGCTTCCCCTGGCTGGGCGGACAACACGCTTTTTTAATGTATTTTCAATTTTTATCAATGTGGGTCTTCTCAAAAGTATGCATAATGGGTACTCCTTGGTTGTGGAATTTAATTTTGCATCCAATGAGTGTCTACAATTGAAATTTGAGTATATATATAACGAGATAAGCCAAAAATACAATCAAAAAAGTATAGTTCTTTTTTTCCCTCAAATTCATCTCTTATTTTATTATTTTTCCTTAGGAGGCCACTTTTAGGTTTGAAATTTCTTCTAATGAAAGGAACTTAACCAGCGAGTATTGATCCTCGTGTTCATAACAATCAATTAGATTATCTTCTTTATTTGACTTCTATGGAGTTGCTAGATGAGGAAAAGATCTTCAACAAAAACACCTCATCATGTCAATATAGCTAATCAACAAATTTTGGGAAAGGGACTTTATTCATGACAATGAAGCCATTTTGAAAGTTACCTCCAATATCTGCATAAAAGATAAGTCCATTCATCAAGCACAAAACCTAGGGCAACTTGAGGACACCACCCATTATCACCTTGGTGGTTGCCCTCCTTACTTTAGCCTAGCTATCCTCCAAAAGAAGGGTGATCCCTTGATGAGACTGCAAATATGTCGTTGCAAATCTTGATATAAAATCATATTTGTAGAATGAAGGTATTAAACTCATAGTGAACCATTAAAACTAGTGTCTATTTTTTGGGTGGTGGCGTCAAGATTAGATAGCAAGAGGGTCTGAGTATGTTAGAGAAGACATAATTGCGACATGTTTTGAAATGCTACAATCAGAATTAGTTCAAAACTTGATTCCGGATTTGTGAAAGACTAAGGGAGGGCCCTAGTGTAAGATGCATCATCACAACCATGAGATTAGTGCCACACAATAACATGCACAACTATAATGATGAGATTACTACCACATAATAACATGCAACCATGAATAATAAAGAAATCACCACATATGAAATCCTAGATGAAGTAGATTGTATATGACAACATTTTAATTGAATGATCAACCGACAACTTATAATATCGTCAAATATTATTTCACCATGAGGTCAACAATTCATAACAAATCACATTTAATCTACTTTCTTATTTACAATAGACTTCAAACATTGAGTGAACACCTCTAAGTAGAAAATCCCATAAACAAAACTCTTCAATTATCCAAGGTAACATCAAGAGTTAGGGAGGATTTTACCTCAACTCTAATGACCTCTTATTGGATCAATAATGCCCTTTTAGAAAGATTATTTCAGTAACCAAATACAATGGAAATCCTAGCAAAACCCTAGTCATCCATGTAAGAGAAAGGAAAACTAGAGAAACCTTATATTGAGCTTTGCCACTTCTTCCTCCCAAGAGATCTTCAACTAAGCTTAGACGGGAAATCCCATTCATCCAACCATCCCCTTACAAGTGAGAGCTCTCTTCTTTTATAGAGCTTCTCCTCAAACATTTTACAATAAAATATTCTTAAGTGATTTCTAGATCCATGAACCTTCTAGAAATAATAATATTAAAATACATAAAGAAGGTCTAGAAGCTTCATTCAAGCTAAGTGCTCTTCATTATGTGTGAAAAGATGCACAAAATAGGGCATTATTTAGTTTTTGTTGCCAAATGTGTTACCTTCTTAGCTTGGGCACTCTCTAAGAATAATTGCCTAGTAGCTTCATCTTACCAAAATAGCAATAGAACTCAAGAAAAGATGGAACACTCCTTTAGAAATGGTCAAATGTCGCTAGGGTTTTGAGGGGGCAAATTTAAAATCACTAACATTTATCAAAATCTTTATTACGAACACAATTCAAAAATGCTAAAGCCACTTTGCATCTATGTCTATGGGCATTGGTTCGGTGACAATCCGAGCATTTTGTCAAAATATATCTACTTTTCTTTTGAAATAGGACATAAAGAAGTTGTTCTAGATGTTCTAAACGAAACATTCCTTGCAAATGTTCTTTTCTCCTTTATGCCATGTGTGATATGAATGCCAATTGTCTTCTTCTTGACTAGGACGTTACTTTTCTTTTATATGTGTGATCCTTGATTACATCATCAAAACCTGCATATATTTCTTAGGCATTCCTTCCTTGAAGAGTCTTTGACGACTGTGAGAGGTTTTTAGGTGACGCATGTTAATCCTTTTGACGGGGGTTCTCTAGAAGCCTTTTTGTTGCCTTGTAGATGATGCATAAAGCCCACAAGAATGATGAGTGATGCTTCAACATATCTAGAAATGCCTTATGTAATGTGAGATGAACCCAAGTGGTGAGAAATGCTTTAAAATATGTAACTTCTACCTTGATAACTATGAATACAACCCAAAGGCACCTTGCAATGGAGAAATATGCATGAAAATATGTAGATAAGTGTGCCAAACGCCCATTAGATTCACCTCTTGGTCACTTTACATCAATGCTCACTACTATCTTCCTTTGTTTGGACTATAGATTTTGCAGGCCTTTGAAGTCTCATTCTAACCTACAAATAAACCCTTCCCGTTGGAGAGTTCCAATGTAGTCTTATTTTCAATCAATACATGGATATGGGACCAAAGATGCAAAAATAGCTCACCTCTCACTTCACACCAATGACTGCCTCCTCTAGTATCTTGTCCTCTACAGTCTTATGAGGAATGTAGATTGATTTTGAATGTAGATTGCTGTGTTGCATGCTTCTACCCGAAGAAACTTTAGCAAGTCTTGGTCATGAATCATTGCCTTAGTAACCCCTAGGATGGACCGATTCTTTTACTTTGTAGCCTCATTCATGGTTGTATGGAATAGGTAGGTCTTTCTTGATTCTTGCCGCCTCGTAGAAACTCCTTAGAGGTATACTTACGCCCATTGTTTGGCCTCAAGACTTTGATATTCTCCCTTGTTTGGTTTTCAAATGAGCTTTGAATTCCTGAAACTTGCTAAAACCTCATCCTTGGTTTTTAGGAGGTAGATCCATGTGTTGTGAGAGAAGTCATCAATCAAGGAAACATGTTACATTCTTACTGAAATCAATGTTATTAACATTAATCCACAAAACATTTGAATGCACTAGTTGAAAATCTCCTTAGACCTATGCTCATTGCTTGGGGAAAACATCCTTGGCATGCTTGCCAAGTGTGCACTCTCTGTATACTCCATGCTGCTTAATGCTAAACTCTGGAAGAATTGTTACCATCTACCTTGGAATAGGCAATGCTCTATGATGTAGGTGCCCCATTCTCATGCCGCAACTCGCAAAAGTTGTTTATGAACTAGAGCTTGAATAGGTTCACTTTACAACTTGTAAAGTTTACCTTCTCTAACCCCTATTATTTGTATTGTATTTGGGCTAAATTCCTTTCAGTTTGATGAGGACTTGTTAGTTCCTGAGCTCAATTGCAAAGCTCGTATCCTTAGTAACTGAAATTGAAAACAAGTTCTTCTGACTTGGGACAAACAAGACCTTGTCAAAATTTAAAGGCTTATTTGATTCAAGCTAGAAGGGAATGATGTTAACTTTTAATACGAAGTCTGATTTATTTTTCTCAACAATTATTTTATTTAGCCGTTGGATGCTTTGCTCTGTCTATTTAACATGCAGTCTAGATCTGAATCTTCAACTTGTCCTGATGATGAACCACACTTGTTGGTTTGAAACGCGTTGACAAATGCATTCGAATGTGATTCACGCCGAAAAATCTTCTTAAAAGATTATTTTATACCCAAGAATTAGTTCACCCTGTGTAATATTTTTCTGAAATTGCTGAAAATAAATACATTGGTATTTTACTTTCACAAATAAGTTTGTAGTGGAAATAAAATAAAAAGATCAGCTACAAAACAACAAAAAGCTATGCCCAACAAATTTTCCTTCACTTTTAATTGGCTCAGGAAATTAGGGCTTGTTTAATAGAGAAATTGACCCTCAAAGAATACATAGAAAATTACAGCAATATAGAGCATAGATTTTCGCCTCCTGGGAATTTTGGCCCGTTGAAGAATTTGGCTCACTAGAGATTCTCAACCCTTGAAAATTTCGTCTTCTCTACTTGCAAATCAGCCTCCCCTTCCCTTGCTCTGTACAACCCCTTGCACATTGAAGCAAATCTCTCTTTTACTCTTGTGCAAGCTTAGTTGGAAAATCTCGGCCCCTCATAGATTTCAACCTCTGCAAATATCTGCCCCCTCTCTCCATAAACTTGGCCTCCTCTTCCTATTCCCAAAATCACCGCACTGCACATCTTTCTCTTCTCTTCAGTCTTGAATCTCCCACTCTTAAGAAAATCAATCTTTCAAAATGATTTGATGTGTCTTCATCCTCTCCCTTAGGGTTTTTTATAATTTCATCTCGAGCTAAAACCCTAACCCCCAATCTCCAGAGTCCAAAGTGATAGGTGGCTAGGATTAATTTCTAACACTCTTAGATCAATGGTAAAGATTTGATCTAATTCACTTAAATAATTAAATTATTTATCCTTAGATACTTAACCTAATAGCCAACATTAATCAATTAAATTAATCATTGTGCTTTTCCTAAGTTAGACTTAGGAAAGAAATCAAATTAATCATTTACTCCTCATGAGCAAGCACCTAAAGAGGATTTTTGGGCATCTTTTGCATGCTTGACACCTAGCTATGTAGAAGCATATATAATCATCAACAAATGGTACCAATTCTTGCGACTAGGTGCTTGGCATTAACAAGTTCAACCTATACTCACGAGTCTTGCTTCTTTAGACTAGAAAATAGCTTCCTGGTTGATGCCATATGATGAGATGCCCCATTGTTGACACACTACACATTCCCTTGAACCATGTTGGTAGAAAGGAAATATACCATCTAGAAATCCTTCTTGAACTTGGCAACAAACTTGTTCATTTGAGTTTTGACATAGGCTATTACCTGCTTCCCTGTACCCTTCTTGTTATGTGGACATTGTGATACATAATGCTTGTGCTTATGACGAATGAAGCACTTGATTTTACTCTAGTCTTTCTTTCCTGGTTATGAGTTTGATTCCTCACTCTTTCTTGTAACCGTTGTTGGGTCCTTTACTGTTGTCTTTGTTTGTTTCACCAAATAGGGCAAGGTTCTTGTCAACACTATTATTGCTAGCCTTTTATTCCATTTGAGTCCCCTCTTGGATATGGTCATCTTAGATCCTTTCAAATTTAGGAAGTCCTCATGAGCGGAGATACCTTTGACAAATGGTTCCCATGATGTTTGGAATCCATTCAAAGGCATGTTCACTAGCTTTGCATCTACGATCTTCTCCTCAATTGCTGCAAGTTGATCAGGAATCCGCATGAATTTCATAAGATAACTAGTGATTAAGTTTGATCTTGTCATCTATATGGACTTGAGTTTATTTCATAATATCGTCTCTTTATATTCTCACTCCGGTAGAGGCAAACTAGGGCATTTGACATTTCTTTTGCTGTCTTCTTCTCGGGTATAAGAGGGATAGAATGATCCTTTATGGCATGCACTATTATTGCTTGGCACTCACTTCCTTCCTCTTGTGAGCTGCGAATTGTTGTGGATTTGTAGTTGAAGGCACAACATCCTTGACAATATCCCATACATCATTCTCTTCTAATAAGAGTATAACTCTCATTTTCCATAATAAGAAATTTGAGACACTATCTAATGTTTCCTCGAAGTTAAGGCTATTTGAGGCCATATTCGAGATCTAATGCACAAACTCCTAGATCTAGAAATTGGCTATTAAAATAAATATCAAAATCCTCTAATTGTTAATCCTTCTTTCCAACAATAGATTGTAAACCCTTGATAATTTTCAATTGAAGAAATTCCTTTGATACCATGTACATTTTTCGAGCCTAGATGAATGTTGTCCTATTGTTCTCAAGCTCAATAACATACTTTATTTAACAGTACAAAATTACATTTTTGAACATTGCATTGATCACACAATGGTTGAAAACTGAATAGTGGAAGAAATAAAAGACACACATAGGGATTTCTCCTTCAAATCAACTTTTCATTCCTTTGATCAATGTTGACAACGTGACCTTTGTAGCATTCTTCGAACATATAGCTATATTGTCAATTAAATGATCTCAAACAATAACGAATGACTTGTGAAAAGAGGGTATAACTACAATAGTACAACCTGCTCTATTTTTGATTTTCCTTGATAGCAAATTGCTATTTCTCTCTCTCAATCATTGAAATTTGAAACACACTCCAACAATACATTGTATGGATAATTCTGAAGGTGTATGGGCATATCTAAGGATGTAGGGCTTATGCATGAAGAAAAGACATCTATAATGGTGGTATATACTATACGACTTATTGTTCTTGTTAGGCTCTTTAGTTGATTTGCTCTTCTAGATGCACTCTTCCTTCCCCCAACTCTCTTGCTCTCTTCTAATGTGCGTTAGATATTTCATATCTTGTCCTATTTATGCTTTTGAGAGAGGATAACTAATCTCCTCAATCTTCGTTGCCTCTTATCCAATCATGAGATGTACATCTAAGATAAAATCTTACTCTAACTTAGTAATGTTTTAGAACATTTCATTTCAATTCCTATGACTAGTTGACTTCAAAATATTAGACTCACTTTTATTTTTTATTTTTCATTTTTCAGGTAAAATTACAAGATATAATTAGTGATCAATTAGTGATCACCTTTTTAAGGTGGTCACCAAAGAAATGTCTCTAATCGATTCTTGCACATTTACATTAGAACTTGTGCAAGAAGTTCCCACTTGAGCTACATTTCTCAATGCCAACTACAATCAGCCTTGGTAGTTGGGATGAGTCCTGTTACCCACCATTTTGTGGGTGATATCCCTATGAGATTTTTTTTTTTCCAAGATGGTCCTCAGTCGGCAACCAACAGCCCCTTGTAGCCACCAATTAGCTCACTGTGCCATTTCTCCGACACCTGAGTTAGCCATGTGGTCCCTCGCCCATCTGCCATGATCGTATGTTTGAAGGTGGGCCTCCTGAACCTTAAGGTATGCCTTGCCATTTGGTAATTGAGTATTGGAGTTTGCTTATCATGGACACTTCTGGGCATGGATTAATGGGGGGATTCAACGGAAAGAATGGGCTAGGTCTGTGCTTCTGTCCCCTAGACCCCTTATGGATATTAACTTTGGATTCTAGTCCCGTGGGATCTCTTTTACTGACCATTTGGCTTTAGGGATGGTATTTCATGGGAAACCCTGATTTTGGTTGCGTGGTCCCACTCCCTTATTCGCGTATATTACCCCCTTTCCACTGATTATTACCCCATTCATCATTTCTCCCTATGAGATTTTTTTTTTCCAAGATGGTCCTCAGTCGGCAACCAACAGCCCCTTGTAGCCACCAATTAGCTCATTGTGCCATTTCTTCGACACTTGAGTTAGCCATGTGGTCCCTCGCCCATCTGCCATGATCGTATGTTTGAAGGTGGGCCTCCTGAACCTTAAGGTATGCCTTGTCATTTGGTAATTGAGTATTGGAGTTTGCTTATCATGGACACTTCTGGGCATGGATTAATGGGGGGATTCAATAGAAAGAATGGGCTAGGTCTGTGCTTCTGTCCCCTAGACCCCTTATGGATATTAACTTTGGATTCTAGTCCCGTGGGATCTCTTTTACTGACCATTTGGCTTTAGGGATGGTATTTCACGGGAAACCCTGATTTTGGTTGCGTGGTCCCGCTCCCTTATTCGCTTATATTACCCCCTTTCCACTGATTATTATTCCATTCATCATTTCTCCCACCTGGGTCCACATTCCTCCTCTGGGTCCACATAGGGTTGGCTCGCCCCTTCCCCTTGCCCTCACCTTGGGTCAGGCTTGGAATGATACCTCGGAGGGCAATGCAGCTAAAAAGAAAGTTCAAAGCATATTCAGCCACATTCAAGAGGAAAATGTACCACAAAATGCAAAAGATGGTCAGGACAAACATATTTAGCATGTGGGCAAAAGCCAATACATGAGCTCTACCCCATCATTATGGCCATCACCCTGGTTCCTACAAGTTCTATGAACCTATCTCATCATACAGGAACTCATGATTGTCCCAACCCCTGGTGCGCAATGAATCGCTCTACCATCAAGGGGGGGGGGTATTCACTACTATATCTTATGCATCATGCTCTTACCCCTTGAGACCTGAGCAATTAATCAAAGAAAATCATAAAAAGGCAAAAGGCATATAAAAAAAGGTGGAAAAATCAAGGTCGGGGCACCTCATGTACCAAGATTGCTCCCTCTTATACATTATAAACCCAAGTGTGGGCTTCCCTTTTATTAGCTACTCTTGTACCCCAGTGTGTGGTCCAGGATCACCTCTTCTCATCCCCTACTTCATTCACCTATCTATCACATGCCACCACCTTTTGAAGGGTGTACCTTGAACATATTATCCCCTTTAGAAGTAAAAACCACCTAAATAGGATACTTGGTTAACCCCATTTGGATTTAGGAGACATTGGCACACCCCGAAGCCCATTATGGAAGGGCAGGCCATTATGAAGTCCCCACCTGTCGTCCATGGTTGGTAAGCTCATTTACTCGATTTCCCTAATGACTTGTTGCACTGGAAGATTAGGGGACACATTGGATTTTATGCAGGATTGCAAATGGTCTTCATCTTGGGTTTGGTCTTCCTATACGGGTTCCTAGTCCTCCAGAGGGATACATTGGCACATGTAGGGTGAATGTTGAGAGCTATGGGCCTCCATAGCAGTAGACAACACTCCATGGATCCTTGAGGATGATTAGAGATGCTCGAGATATTTCCATTGGACGAGGATGATGCATCTGGTTCACCTTTGCCCAGCCGGCCCCAGAGATGTATCATGCACTTGGCAATTGACCCAAGACTTGTAGGATGATGTGGCATCCCCTAGACCATCGTCAGAGCCCTTACAGACGATCTACATACATCCTCGACTCATTTGGAGACCCATGATGTTATTATTATGACCCCACACCTATTGGGAGCACCACAGGTTTATTGTTTGGAGAACAAGGGGCCAACCCCTTGTCCATCACTTTTGAGGGTCCTACTCTTCATTATGGCATCCATGGACCTCATCAAGCCTCTTAGAGGGCCCTACGACATGTGTAGATTATTATTTGACCTCTTGAGAGGCTTATTCTTTCATTTATGAGCTAGTTTGGTGGGCTTGTTACCAAAAGTTAGATTATTAGAACATTATTTTATTTTTGGGGCTTATGTAGGCCAAGGAGGCTAATTCAAACTCCTCATTAGTGTATAAATACAAGTGAGATGAGTTCATTATCTCATCATCACTTTGGATTGGATCTCTTCTCTCTCTTGAGAATTTCACACTTTTTCTTAGTGGATGAATTGGAACTTTATGGATGAATTTTGATATGTGGATTTGGTCTATCTTATCTTGGAGCTTTTCTCTTGTCAATTTGTGGATTGTTGGATATATTCTATTACATGTAAGTACATGCTTTTAATGTTATTTTTGTTTTACTTTGTCATATACATTGGACTGGGATTTTTGCTATTCTTAGGGCTAATTGCTGCATGCATTTACTACTTTAAATTGTGGAATTTTGTCTCTATTATAGCATCTTTCAATGGATGGGCCATGTAATGTGAACGAAATCTCCTAGAGGTAATTCTATCAGTGAATTGACCTTGATAAGCCATCACCTTTTGCACATCGAAGTATAAAAGTTGCAAGATTTGCTTCTCTTTGACCTAGAAGGCTAGCGAAGTGGTCTTGTGGCCTCCTTGACTAAGAACCAAAGATATTCACTCATATTTATCATAGACTTTATTCTCCCAAGACTAAGGCACTGATCTACCAAGAGGCGGTCATCTAAAAATCATACATTTTTCACCTTTTCCTAGGTCTAGTCAAATTGGGTCACCTAGGGCATCATTTTCCCAACAAATTGTCCCTCCAAAAAGTTTGATCTCCTAACCTCTCCTGCGCTGGTGTCTCCTCAAACCCTCCTCCAAATTTGAGGCCATTCTGACAGTGGAGTTGTGAGAAAATCCAAGCCCTAGCTCCGAGATCAAACTTTGCCCTAGCATCCCCAAGGCTAGTGCCACATAGGATCAATTCAACACCTTTAAGTGAAAATTATTTCTTTGATCCTTTCCCCCACCTTGTATAGGGTAAGAACATCATTGGTTGCCATATTCTTTCCTCCTATCCTAGATTGGGTCCACTTGGTCCTGTGTGATCTTGTTCCTCTGAAAGGACAATTCTTCAAGAACCATCCGGGATACCAATTTCAATAAAAGGATTTTAGGGATTAGGAAACTCCTTCACAAGTCATATCCCATAAACCTGACCCTCAAATTCTCCCTTCCTTTTCCTAGAAGACATTGTACGTTTCTTAGAAAGCAAGCAAGCTCCATCTTTCAAGATTTTCTGAAAAGGGGATTATTTGGGTCACTCCACATCCATTCATTGATCTATCCTTCATCGGTGACTCCATAATCTACCGGGTCTCCTCCCATCGGTGAAAGTCCGTAAATAGAAGGGAGCCTTAGCTAAGGTGACAATGGGCTAAGTCTCCATTTATTGCCTTTGGTCTAGAATTTTCCTTTTAGGGACCCCCTTTAGGTCCCCTGCTAGTTTGAGCGATAACAAGTCCAACATATTGCCTCTTTTGCCTCCTCTATAAAGAGTGTTAGGAATCATTGTGAGTAAACCAAGAGTGTCTTTATGAATTCCTTCTATCCCCATGGCGAGGATGTTTATGTAAAAAAATGATTTTATTCTCATTGAATAAAAGGTGCATGTTGTGATTCTTGCTCAACCAAAGGGCCAAGGCATCCTTGCCAATCAATAACTTTGTCAAAAAAAAAAAAAAATACTCTTTTGCTTTGTCATATTATCATCAATTGGCTCAAGTTAACCATCAATAGTTGGTTTCCATTTCTACAACTTAGTTAGATGACTTCCACTTGCAACAACCAAAATAGTGGATGAAGTAGAACCACCTCTATATAAAGGAGAACCACTGTATTTTTCATTGAATTCATCTAATCCTTGCTCTAAATGATCTCATATGGGGCATAAGGGAAATAAAAATACTTTTTCCACTCTTCCCAATTCCACCATTGATATATCTCACCTTACTCAATAGTTTGGACCCAAGACTTAGTGTTTTTCTGAAAGTTTGGAGAAATCATAATAGTGGTAGCCAACAAGGCATGGGAAGATCAACATCATCCTTCTTACAATCATTTGATGAACAATATCATCATTAGAAGTGCACTATTGAGAGAGATTCTTAATCACCGTATCAATCCCCTATTATTCCATTGAAAATGATATTCATGGTACTTATTCACAACAATCTGCAATTTACTAACTTCAATTTGAAGGATTTGTTTGCAATAATGCAATCCTTGAATAATGATATCTTTATCCACTATTTGCAACAACAAAAGATCAATTTTTCCTCAAATCTTGGCACTCATCAAACAATTGAAAATCTTACAATCCTTGAACAATCTCGTCTTTCTTAGCCATTTCAACAACAAAAGATCAAGTCTTTCCTCAAATCTCGACACTCATCAAACAACCAAATATTTTCTACTTGGAGGGGAGTGGTTTCCTAATGAATGTCATCAACAGAGTCCTACAATAAAGCAACTTCACTATGCAAATGGGTATTGGCTTCCTCCAAGCCATTAATCCTCTCCTCGAAACCACCATTCTCAATCCACCACTGAGCAACAATAGTTTGCAAGGCAACAACTTCACGAAGTCAATCACGAGATTTATGTAAATCAACAACTTCTTTATATCTTGCAATTTCTTCAAAATCAATTCATCTTCATCAAAGGCACCCATATTGAAATAGACTTCAAATCTCCATTCAACAGACTTTTTACAAGTCCATTTTCTCTATCCGCTTATTGATTGTTGATTTGGCTGAAGAAAACACTTATTCTTCAGTCGATACACGTGATACTCTTAAACAAAATCAATGTTTTGACAAGCTCAATGTACCAAGGGAGATTTGATTCTCTGTCTTCAACTATAGTAGCAATGGTTTCACCAATTCTCTTCTTTAGTTCAATTGAGCAATATAGACAGTAACAACGATATAGTTCTATGTTTTAGTGCTCCAAGGCCAAAAGCAAATATATAGCTTCAACAATATATATTCTCCACCAAAGTCTCTTGGCCAAAATAATTCAACAAAGGAAAATATAACCTTGGTATTTTCTCTTCAAATACAAGCAACAAATTACTGAATTGACTACAAAAGCATTTAACAATAAAAGGAATGCCAATGGATAGTTTTGAACTTTTGAATAAGAATTGATACACACTTGTCGATGCAATTATGCTTCAATTAATCCATCCTCTGTTGGTCAAAATCAATCTTGTCTGGACAAACAAGCTTCTTTCACAGTGATCTTGAGTTCTTGCTAAATGATTTTCATTGGTTGTATATACTTGCTCTTGTCGACCTTTATGAGATATGCAACAAACAACATTGCAACAATCTCCCATGGATTCCCAGTGGACTAATATGAGCAATCAATCATGTAGCTCCAATTGTAATGTTCCCATCCACTTAAGAGTCATAAGGAAGGGGATCCGCTAGCCTAATAAGGTTCTCTTAGGCTAGGATTGGAAAAATTAATAAAGGGAACATGATTCGCCTAGGACAAAACATTGCAAAAGCTAAAGTGGTGAAAAGGGGACTTGTGGCTTGTTGAAAAATGGTAGCTTCAGTCGGTATTTTCATTGTCAAAATTGAAGGAGAAATTATTATCTTCCCGTTGTCAAAGTCTGTCTCAATTAGACAAGTTGACCCCACCACTTGAAGGGGTTTAACCCCAAGGTCAAACCCACCTCTTGACTCACATATGAATTGGCATTCGTTGGACCTCATTTGGTATCGTCACAACTCACTCATTCGACCAATTGTTGAATAGTGTTGTCATTGATGCCAACAACGATTCTTGAATGCTCTTAATATTTGTTTGGTTTGAAGCTCCAAATCTGTAAAAGCCCTGGAAAACCCTAGAAGCCCCACACTTGATGAAGATTCTAAGAATGAAGATTTGTGAATTTGCCTCCATGACCATCGCTGTTGAAAATTAGCGAGAAAAGTGGTTCCTTGATTGTGCCTTAATTCAAGGAGTCAAAGGCAAGTTCCTTTTTGTGCATGGTCGAGTTCCTAAAATTTTAGGAGTTCCCCTAAAAATTAGGAGTGCATGAGGCATTAATTGATGTGTTGAAGTTGAAGGTCGAGTTTTGATCTTCTAGTGTGAGTTAAATTAGGAACTGAAAGCTTAAGTGGAGTTAGCCTCCTAAATTTTCGGAGGATCCAGTTAACTAGTTTCGTTGACTTTTGCTAACTAGAAAAGCTCCAATTCAATTCCTTAATTAGAAAACTCATTAATTTTAACCATTCAAATTGCCTTTAAAAGGATGAACGAAAGCACACGTTTAATCATTGTTTTGGTGAGCACGAGTTGGTGAGACCAAGAAATAGGAAGCACGAGTTTGTGCATGGAGCTTGTGAGAGGAAAAGTGTGCAAGAGAAGCTTGTGCAGAGGTTGGTAGAGGGCAACAAAGATCAACGGTCTTGCAAGGGTTTCAAGCTTAAAACAAGCAGGAAAGACAAGTGCGTTTTTTAGATTGAAATAATTGTATTTTGTAAGAGATCAATTGCTCAGTGTCTCTATTAATAAAATTGTCATCAAGCAAAGCGTTTTCCCAGGTGGGTTCCCTAGTAAAAAAAACATTGTGTTTTGAATTGTGTAATTATGTTTTATTTCTGTTCCTAATTCTGCTGCAAATTGAGTAAAGAAATTCTGTGTAAGGAAAGAAATTGTTTTTCAGATTGTTCTTATCAACAAATCGAAAATTCGTGGGAATTCTACATGGTATCAGAGCGTGGATCAGAATAAAGATGCGTTAAAATTTCACGTTCTTTGCATAGGACAATTACTTCAGAATTCCATATTAGCCCATTTATTAAACCATTAGCAATCACATGAATTATTATCATTTTGATAGTAACTGAAGAAAGAACATATACAATAATTGATGAAGACAAGCCAAGACAAGAGGACACAATGATATGGCTCAAGTCAGGGAAAAGCCCCAAGATGGGGAAAACCCTTGATCAAATCTTCTTATTATTAATATCAATTGTTCAACAGAGAAAGAGGGAGAAAATACAATCGAAGCAACCCTGGCAATTCTTCCATTCAACCTTCAAACAATGACAGTCAAGTTCTGCCTTAACCGGGTGATCAATAATAGACATAGCAGCTATAAGAAGGGCTTCTATACTAGGCAGACAAGTCTGATCAACATGGTGATGTAACAACTGTAGATCTGGAACCCAAACTTACTCTAGGTTATGAGGCTCCTCCTCAATGTGCCCTACAACTCTCTTGTACCAACCAACAACCCAAACACATGGAAGAAACCCTCTATTCACCTATGCTGTACTAGGAGAAGTTGCGGCTAGGGAAGAGGAGCTTTCCTAGCCCACTCAGCTCACAAAACAAACCTTCTAACTTACTCTAGAAGGTGTCCTTACCCGCTGCCTTAACAGAGAGAATATAACCCTTAAAATATGCACAAATATTCCTCTTAGCTCTCTTCTGAGCCGCGGCCTAGGTCTGCAAGGAAGTCTGCCTCAAAATCTGTCCAAGAACTGCCCTTCATGATCTGCCTAAGACCTCATACATCTGCATCTAGGTTTGCAAGGAATCCAAACTTCCAACAGAAATATTCCTCATCCAGCTCGAGCTCCTTGCCTCCTATTCCTGCCTTAGAATCGCACCAAAAAATGCAGAGCTAATCCATGTGTGAATGCTCTTAAGATGTCTCTAAATGAGGTGGAGGCACCCCTATTTATACAATTCGGTAGAGGTTCAAGAGACGTGTCTATTGGACCTGTTGAGCCGACATAGAGATAAGGCTGACCTTGATAATTTTAGAGTGAGAGAATAAATTCAAAAACCCACTTTTACTTATCCAAAGTTGACGATCTTTAGATCAATTTTGGTCCTCCTGAAGGGAGGAATCTAATGCCATAATTATCTTCTTCAAAGGAGCAGTCCAAAGTGGAATTTGGCCCTAGTTGCCAATTTTAACACTCCCTCTCAACTAGGGAGAATTCCACCTAACGAACCATTAACCATTATGCCATCCTGTCGCCACGAGTCATATCTGAATTTCATCTCATCTCTGCTCAGCTCTACTGAGCATTGATATGAATAATAAAAAAGAATCGATCGAGAGTGAGTCATTGCCACTGTCCACTGACAAAAGTCAGTGCACATAACCAAAGGGAGAACTCCAATCGGACTTGATCCCATGTGATCAAGTTGAAGAAACATCATTCATCCTAGACATAGGGAGTATGACAGTACACGATGTGTCCATCGATACTGTTGTGGTCCAAAACCACTTTTCCCAAATCATTGTCCAGATGAGAGGTGCTTCCCATGTGTCTTGGACTACATGGGTAGGATAATGCAAGAACATCAACAGGGAAAGAATATATCACACCACGCTCACAACCACTCGTAGGGAAAGGAGAAACCACATCCTACAAACACATGTCATAATCACACGTAGGGAAAGGATGAATCACATCCTACACACATGCAAATCACCGAGAGTAGGGAAAGGATGAACCACTTCCTCCATGAATGCCAACCAATCAATCGTAGCAAGGATCCTACTCGTGGGGAAAGGATGAACCACGTCCCACCGACATGTGAACTGTTGATTGTAGGGAATGAGCATCCTACATGTGGGGAAAGGATGAACCATGTCATGCCGACATGTCGACAAGCGGATCCCTGAATGCATCTCTTACGAGGGTATCTGCAGGAGAAGGTGAACAACTCATCCTGCACGTATACCATAGGAGAAGGTGAATCACTCATCCTGTGCATATGTCATCAACAGTAGGGGGAGGTGAACCACTCACCCTACTCACATGTGTCATCAATTGTAGGGGAAGGCAAATCACTCACCCTACACACGTCATTTGTCACAGGGGAAGGTGAACCACTCACCCTGTACACTGTGCACCTATAGGGAAAGGTGAACCACTCACCCTATAGTCGCTCATAGCTCTATAAGTACCCCAAGTCTTCAGGAGCTCCTAGAGCTCAATGTTCCATCTTAACAAAAGATCCCTTCATATAAGGGATAAAGCCAAGTTGCTTTCTGAAAATTAATGATATTGCTGACTGAATGGTCAATGGAAGCCTCAATTGCTCCACTCAACAGACCTATTGGCATAGATCTTTAGCAACATTCAACAATCCTCTGATTCTTGCATGTCTATTGCAGAAAATTATTAACTCTTCTTACTCCCTCTTACTCAGGGAGACCATAAGCTTAATCTTGTCTTTCCAGAGTGCAAAGCATCCATCTGGCAACCTGCTCATCATTAGATCCATCCACTTTGTAGACAATTTATTAATACACTCAATCATGCCATGATTTTGGTGGCGCTCTATGTTATATTTTCTGGGAAGGTCCAACCGACAACTCCCATGGAGACTCAATATGTAATGATTAGTCTCTTATTCATTTTCTTCAAAGTCCGAAGGTAGCTTCAAAATAGCTTCATCCTTGGATATAAACATCGGTAATCAATAATGCATGAGAGGATCCTATCATGGTCCTATCTTCTTGAGGTAAGAAATTAGGGAGTCTTCAAACCTTTCTTCCAAGATCTGGGCTTATGCCTTTTCTTCATACTGATAGCTCAAATTCCCGGCATAGTATGACAGACCATAGGCAGTCATAAATTGTAGCAAGGTATATACGTAGAATACCAGGATCCACAAATTGTCTATGCTTAGGAAGTAGTGCATCAAGGCTAGGAATTTGTCTTTAAAAGTCAAATCCCTCTCAATTTTGATAAATGAGAGGATTATTATCTGATAATGGCTGCACCTGTGATCATGACTTCTTTTAAATATCTAGCTGGCTACAACCTGCTAGCATTCTTGTCAGAATTCCTTGGTTTATGAGCCACAGTGATTTCCATGCAGCTTTGGAGATATAACATATCATCAGAGTTAAAATATTAGAGACATCCAGGGATACTATAGCTCCCTCTTAAGCCTTCATCAATCTGCCCCTCCTCTTTAATAGGGGACTTTATCATACTGCAATTGTATTAGAAAACTTCCTAATTGGAAAAATTATCATCATGATCCTTCTTTAACCAGGTTGAAGAAATCCTTTAATGAGATCATCGAGACAATTAGCTGCTTCATGATTGCTACCAATCCATTATACGAAGGTCCTTTTAATTCAGGCATCACAAAATCTGGGCTTTCCAAGGATCCAATCACTGTTCCTTATGACTATAGGGGCTGGTTCTCTTTTAACTGAAAAGAAAAGAGACTTTCAAGTTTGCTCATATTGTAACCTTTATTACCAAATTTTAACTGCTTCAAGACTTCCTTTTGACAACTTCTTGATAGGGCCTACTGGAGTAGCTTGCTTCAAATCTGATTATGTCAGGGTTTCTTATGTAATCCTGATTTAGAGTCCTGGCCCTTACTAGCACTGTTCCTAACATCATCTGCCATACTCTGGAATCTAGATAGTTCAGAGAGAACCCAATACGTACCAAGGATCAAATGCTGCAAAAAGAAAAGGTTATGACAATGGAAAGCTGTAAAAACATGCTGTAGCTATGCCAATGCTCAACTTCTACTGCAGAAATCCTAACCACACAACTTTTGACCAATATCACTTGTCATATAGATATATCTGATATCAACCCAAGCAGTTGTACATCAATCCATTAACAAAATGATATGTACTGCAATACTGTACTTTCACAAGCATAACTCTAAATGCCACCAATCTGATTGATGCCCAACTGCAGATAGTATCATAGGTTGGCAGACTAATGTGCTGCAACAAACCCTAGCATCAGCATGCTCTGCCTCACTGTATCAATTTTGTCAAGTACCCTCTACTCAACCTCAGTTCTGACATATGTCAAAATCAATAGGTCAATAACTGCATCGAGATTCGAGCACTGCTGTATTCAATGTTGTCAATGAAACCCTTTAATGCTACACTTCTTAAAATATGGCACTTTCAAATGTTCACATGATGAAGCCCTAGACACTGCTGCAAGATTATGAAACTTCTTTACTGTTGTCAAAAGTGCAGATGATAATTGCTTGTGATACGCCTGTGTCAGCTCATATTTCTGCTTGGGAACCACTTCTCATTGAGGATCAATGTGCAACACCAATGCAAACTGTAAACCCTAACTTAGAACTATATATTACTATATATATAACCAGCTTACACTGCTGCAACTGCTTCAATGACAGGACCACTCACATTGGCTTAAACTGGAACTGTAGGAACTGATATATATTTATACTTGATTCAGATGATCACAAGGAATTGTTACTTCAAAGCATAATCAAGGCCACACAAAAAAAACTCGGGACTTTAATAAATAGATTTGAAATGGTCAAATGTAACCCTAGAATATTTGACCCTGAGCTGGACCGAGTACTATTGTCACTGTAATGAGCCGAAATATTCAGGAACGGAATATTTGACCTTATAAAATGCTGCATCAGTTTTTATACAGAGCTCATATCATTCCATTAAGTCATTGTATGAATGTCACTTGAAGTCGGCTTGATCTTGAGTAGGTACATATATCAATGCTGTAGGAGATATGCCAAAATTTCAGGATGACATTTGCATAGGGCCGCATGGAACTTCAGTTAATGCTCAGTAATACTACTACAGAAAACAATCTTCAAGTAGGGCCGCAGAACTAAGTGCATTGGAAGAACCTTGTGACAAGGTTAGTGCCCTAGAGAGGGCCAAAAGCTGCAATCATGCCGCAGTCTTAAAAACAACTTTCAGACTGATCCTTTTACACAGAGTGACCTTGACTTTTGTTATTGTTGTTCTTGTTAAGGCCAAAGGCTACAATTCTTCGGGGATCCACAAGCCAGATTAGGTGTCTAGACCATTGTTTTAAGATTTGGCTGGCTCGGAACAGACTTGGCCGAGTTGGTTCGAGCCGGGAAAAAAAATTTCAACCCGGCAGAAAATTCGGTTCGGTTGACCGAGTTATGATTGACCTGACCGAGTCAATCATAACTCGGCCGACTTGGCCGGATCCGTAACTACTCGGCCGGGTAGCTGACAATGGCCAGTGAACCATAAAAACATGCCTTTTTTTGATTTTTCTTTAATTTTTCTAGGTGTGAGGGACTCCAAAGGGGTTTATGAATTAGTTTGCTGGTCTTTGGGGTCCATTCCCCTCTCCCAAACCCTAGTATTTGATCATATTGCCCTACTAAGGCTATGCTATTCATGGTAATGTTAAATTCTTAACACTTTTACTTAAATTTTTAACATTACCATGAAATGACTTAGGATGTTTGAGAGTGGTTCCGGCCTCATTGGATTTCATATGGAGAAAGTAGAATTTTAGATTTCATTCACAATCCAGCAGACTTATCGGTTTTTCAGGATTCCAGGATTGGGGGATTGCAATGTTTCCATTGAATTTTGTCATGTATTAGGGTATGGAACTCATATTTAATCAATAGCACCAATCCCTCTATGTACCTTGATGTTAGTGACATTGGTTGTCGACTTCCTCCGGGATTCGCTCCCAAACGGGGAGCTTCCGAAAATGTCACTCCCGCTCCCATTTTCGCTCCCGCTCCCAGCTTTCTCTCCGCTCCCAAGTAACACTGAGCCAGAGGATGTTGGCAACTCTAGCAGTAGCCAGTAGTACCGGTCACAAACTTTTGTTGTAGAGACCATTTCTAGCCTTCTTGGTTATGTGTTTTTGTTTTGATCTCTATATCATCATCATGTATGTATTGAACAGTGCATTGGGTGCCATTTTGATATAATGGATATATTCATGAGCTTACTTTAATCATATGTTGTCTTCTATCTATATTCTAATGCTGTGTGTTTGGAAACATGAATGAAAATCTTTAAAATTATGTGTTTTTATAAAAAATAAATATTTAATGTATTTTTTACAACGACCGAGTCATTGAAATCGAGCCGGCCGAGTCGATACGGAGTCGGAGTCGGAGTCGGAGTCGACCCTCGGCCGAGTCGGAGTCCGAGTTGGAGTTTTAAAACATTGGTCCAGACCACAATGTAATGATGCCCCTTTTAATCCTTCTCTATCCAATCGCAGAGAATTAAAAGTCTTGGACCTACGTGAGGTATGTCATTTATATGACATGGAATCCTTCAATTTTCATTGCACTTTGATGTCAAGAAACATGACCGAATCAACTGTAATAACCAATGAATCCCAAACTTCTAAATGCAAACAAAAACTCAAAACCTATCTTCAGATATCTTCGCTGTTCAGTAATGTGCAAATGTATAAGCTCAGATGTATGTAAAAGGCTCGGTATTCTTCAAAATTTAATACTAAGGCCTGCACAAGACGAGCAACAAACACAAATTGCCAGAGACGTGAATCAAACAAGACCCTTTCTGTATGATCTAGAATGAATCCTAACTACAGGTGTTGACCTCATTGAGATGTGCCCTAGCCGCAGGTATTTAACCATTTTCAGACCTCAGATTAGGTCTTCTAAACATTGTGCCCAATCTGAATTCCCTCTCTAAATCAAGAAAATTATGCCATAAACCAACTTCGATTTGATCCTCAGATCCACAGTTGCTCAAGACAAACTTCAGAGGTGGAATAAGAATAGGGTGTTCAGATTGCGTACTCTTTCACTCCTGCTTAGGCTTGCCCTCAACCTAGCTCTCAGTCCATGTTAAAATTTCATGTTCTTTGCATAGGACAGTTACTTCAGAATTCCATATTAGCCCCATTTATTAAACCATTTCCAATCACATGAATTATTATCATTTTGGTAGTAACTGAAGAAAGAACATATACAATAATTGATGAAGACAAGACAAGACAAGAGGACACAATGATATGGCTCAAGCCAGGGTAAAATCTTCTTATTATTAATATCAATTGTTCAGCAGAGAAAGAGAGAAAATACAATCGAAGCAACCCTAGCAATTCTTCCATTCAACCTTCAAACAATGGCAGTCAAGTTCTACCTTAACTGGTGATCAATAGTAGACAGAGCAGCTATAAGAAAGGTTTCTATACTGGGCAGACAAGTTTGATCAACATAGTGATGTAACAACTGTAGATATGGAACCCAAACTTACTCTAGTGTATGAGGCTCCTCCTCAACGTACCCTACAACTCTCCTGTACCAACCAACAGCCCAAACACATGTAAGAAGCCCTCTATTCACCTATGCTGTACTAGGAGAAGTTGCGGCTAGGGAAGAGGAGCTTTCCTAGCCCACCCAGCCCACAAAACATACCTTCTAACTTACTGTAGAAGGTGTCCTTACCTGCGGCCTTAACAGAGAATGTAACCCTTAAAATATGCACAGGAATTCCTCTTACCTCTCTTCTGAGCTGCGGACTAGGTCTGCAAGGAAGTCTGCCTCAAAATCTGTCCAAGATCTGTCCTTTATGATCTGCCTAAGACCTCAGACATCTGCGTCTAGGTCTGCAAGGAATTCGAACCCTTCCAACAGAAATATTCCTCATCCAGCTCGAGCTCCTTGCCTCCTATCTTCCTGCCTCAAAACCGCACCAAAAAATGCAGAGCTAATCCATGTGTGAATGCTCTTAGGATGTCTCTAAATAAGGGTGGAGGCACCCCTATTTATACAATTCTGTAGAGGGTCAAGAGACGTGTCTATTGGACCTGTTTGAGCCGACATAGAGATAAGGCCGACCTTGATAATTTTCGAGTGAGAGAATAAATTCAAAAACCCACTTTTACTTATCCAAATTTGACAATCTTTAGATCAATTTTGGTCCTCTCAAAGATAGGAATCTAACACCATAATTATCTTCTTCAAAGGAGCAATCCAAAGTGGAATTTGGCCCTAGTTGCCAATTTTAACGAGATAACACATCAGTGTGCAACAATTCATAAGGAAAGCATCTGAAGTAGGCCACAGATCAGGAGCAGCTCAAGCGAAGGGAAGGAGGACCTGTTTTAGTGCTTCTTGTGACTGTCTTGAGGGCTGAGTAGATCAACAACAAGGCCGAGTTGGAAAGGACTATTTCTGGGTTGGTTTTTGTGTTGAACAAGTGTGGTATTAACCTTTGATTCATGCTGCATTATCTGTGATTGTTTGGGAGAGGGCCGAGCCCTGTACCTCAGGATTAGAGGCGACTGTAAGGCATAAAACAGTGCTGGAAGGAGCCCAGTAACCAGCGAAGGCAGGGAGCTTGGAGAGGAAAGAAGGCCGCAGTTGTAGAAGGGACTTTTGGAGCAGTTTGACAGGGCTGAGGAGGACTAATAAGCAACTCTAACCAGGTCACAGACCCTACAGCAGTATGCACCAGTCTAGGAGTGAGAAGAGGTATGTTGTTGATTTTTTCAGGTTGATTTGTTGCTAGAGGATAGAGTCCAGGTTGGACAAAGATTTGTTTGGCATCTTAAGAACAGTTAGGAGGGCTGCTAGTAGGTATCAAAAGGAGGCCAAGTGCATATCAGAGAAGGATGTTCTTGTGAAGGACTTACTTCAATTTCTTTATTAGCCCAATATCAATATTCAGATAAGGAATCACATCAACATGATAGTAAAATGCAGATAGAACATATACATAAACAGTAGAAGACAAGCCAAGACAATAGGACACAAGATGTGGCAACAGCCAGGGACAAACCCCAATGTGGGGAAACCCTTGATCAATTCTTCTTATAGTCTTCAATAGTTTAGCAGAGAGAGATAGTACAATTTACAAATATGATAAGTTATAATAGCAGCAAAAAAGCCCTAACCAGAAAAGTCAACGCTGGTCAACAAGGCAAATTTGACCCTCAACAAATTGGTCAACTTCAGTGAACTTCGGCGTCCAAAAAACAAGATGAATTAGCCCTCAAAACAACCCAAAAACAACCCAGTCAAATTTGGTCAAACAGCCAACCTTGCGGTTAGCCCTAGTTGCAGTCAACGCTAGTCAAAGTCAACATTTAGCCTCGATTTCTGTGCCCAGAAATGCAGCCTGCCCAAACAGAAATACCTCACCCAAAAATGCAGTCAAACAAGTCAACGCTACTGGTCAACGTATGGTCAAACTGGCCAGAAGTTCGGTCTCTTGAAATTTCGACCTCCTGAAATTTCGGAACCTGGAATTTCGCTCTCCTGAAATTTCGGCCTCCTGAAATTCCGTTCTCCTGAAATTTTGGACGTATGGAGAGAGAGAGACCCAGAAATCCGTACCCAATCAATGAAGAGAGAGAGAGAGAAGTGTGAAAATGTGTGTGTCAAATGAGGCTAAGTCACCTTCTATTTATATGCAACATTGAGGATGAATAGATGTGACTGTTGGGCTTCTGAGCCTACATAAGTTTGCTAGACGACCTTGACAATTTGACCATAATCAAAATAAATTCATAACTTCATTTGTACATGTCAGAATCGGATGATTTTTTAGATCAATCCTACACCTCTCGAAGAGAGGAATCCAAGAAAATATCAGCTGTCATAAATAAGATGACCCATGTGGAGTTTGGCCCTAGTTGGCAATTTTAACACTTGGTGAATCATTTCAAGACTCAAATGTGATTATCTACCACTCCTTTACTCAAAGGTTTTCTTCACAACATCCAACCAAGAGTCCAAAGTTTTTAGTTGACGACCAATGTATCCACACACATGCTACAACTTCATTTCTATCCTAAGTTGACTCACCATTGAAAAAGATATTACACTATAGACATCCATGGGAAGAATCCATGATTCAATGCTGAGCCAAAAAATAAATTCTTATCAACATACATTATCACTGGAAGCTTCCCCTAACTCCACCTATGCTATTATCATAGATTATATTAACAATGAGCAAACAATAATGAACACGCCCACTTAATGCATTTCACAAATCTGGGGAAAAACAATCTTAGCATGCATAACAAATTAGGATTGTGGACACGACATAGTCACTTCATATATTACCATAAACATAGCCACATTACTTATTGTATTAGAAATAAGCTTGCTATAGCTTCATCAAATCCATTGGCTTCATTTGGAATTCATCTCACTTTCTACATGTTAATTTTCCTTGAAACTCCGCAACTACTTAGATGAATTACTGAAAACAAGGCAACTGAAAATTGAAGCCAAATGTACTTTCACCAAGAAATAGAGTTTCCTAACAATTTATAAGCAGTGGAAGATAATTGAGAGATAAAAAGACATTCACACAAATTGACATGCTTGTTTACCCAGGAAACCCAGAAGGGAAAACTTGGTTTCTTTGTTGTGTTATTTTATTGATAGTTCTTGGATCTATTACAATTCACACTGCGTCCTGAAGCTAACAATTTGTCTCTGAGAATGTACTTGTTCTCCTGTTGACCTTAACTTTCCCTTGCAATCCCTGATCCTTGCTCCTATTTCCTTGCACACTGGAACCCCTATTTTCTTGTGCACTTCCTCCTATTTCGTAGCGCAAATCTTGTCTCCTATTTTGTAGCGCAAATCCTTATTTCCTTGCACACTTGTGGCCTTCTATTTTCTAGCACACAAGCTCCTCAATTTTGTGCACACAAAATTAAAGAATTGATCTCACAAACTCGTGATGATCGTGTGCCTTCGTCCTCCTCTTTATAGATCCAATTCGAGCATGCAAGTAGGCCTAATTCTATTTAGAAGCTCAAGTTATGGTTGCAAGTTAACTGAGAGTTCTCTCTAATCAACACTTGGAGACTTAAGTCGTTCTCCCTCCAATCAAGACTAAAGACTAACTCATTCTAACTAATGTTGTAACTACCACTTCGTTTTGTAGTCAAACTAAATAAGACTTCACGTAATTGAAGCTCCCACACTACGCATGTTATCTTAATGATCATTCTAGTAAACTAGAAATAAAATCATCGTAATTGAAGTCTATCTGATGAGCTCGCACTCATGCTGAGAGAAAGACAAATCGATGTCTTCACTGGCTAAGGCACAAGCCAAAAGATATTCACTCACTACATTTTCAATACTCCCTCTCAGCGAGGAAGGGATTCTGTACAACTCCCAACTTATCTTTGAAATAGATGAAACTGCCTCTTACCAATGCCTTGGTCAAAATATCTGCTTTCTAGTCCTTCGTTGGAATGTACGATAGCTTCACTATCCCTTTTTACACAATCCTTGAGATGATGATACCCGATCTTGATATGCTTGGAGAGATCATGAAGCACTGGATTCTCATAAAGCCTAATGCAACTCTGGTTGTCACAGTGTATCACTGTAGGCTCCATTGCTTGCCTGAAAAGTCCCACAAGCAACTTCCTCATCCAGATAGCCTCACATGCTGCCAAATTGGCAACCATGTACTGAACTTTATTGAAGAATGTAACTAGGTTTGGTTTTCATAATTGTATAATGTAATACACTTGTCAAAATAATTTTTCATTATTATTAAATTGACTTATTAAAGCATGGATTTCATGCTTCGGTCAATAGTCATAAGTCAAGCCTCCATTGTAGGCTTTTAGGTTTTTGTTTAAGTAAAGTCAAATCTATTTTTTCATGTCAAAAGCCTCCTCCATCAAGTCACCTTGCAAGTCGACCTCCAAACTAATATACTACAAGTCGACTTTACAGATTACTCATGTCGACTCATTTTAGAGTCAGAAACAACTATTAATACCCATGTGCACTCGACTAAAGAAGGAGAGATAAAGTTCAGACAGATTACAAAGATAGCAAAAAAAGAAGAATTCAGATTATTTAGAAGGCCAAAGTTCTCGATGATTGTAGGGCCGAAGCATTAAGCCACTACAAGACCAAAATATGACTCTGTCATAGGACCAAGATATTATTACAGGAGCTCAGATAACTATAGCAAAGAACAGAAAAGGACTATTCAGATTATTTACAAGACAATGAAGAAAGTGAAGTAACTACAAGGTAAAGTCTTCATGAAAGTGACTACAAGACAGAGCTCCCATCTATTATAGAGCTGAAACCCCTTGACGAAGCCATATGATTGAAGTTGAGTATAGTTATAGAGCCGAGATCCCTTGAAGAAGCCACAGGACCGAAGCTGAGTGTAGTTATCAAGCAAAGATTCCTTGAAGAAGCCACAAGACCGAAGATGGGTATAACTACAGGGCCAAGATTCTAATTCACAGGATTGGCATTTGGAATGAAAGAACTACTTGTCATTATCATATGCAGAAATGGACCAATAGATGTGAGCTAGGCAGACTTGATGGATGGAAGGTTGTTTCTTGGTCTAGGTGTCAAAAGTCTTGGTTGTCTCACTGTGATATGAATCTACTGAAGGAAGAGTTTTTGATCGGGTTTTCCCGTACTTAGGGGTTTTTCCCTGGTTGTGTGCCTACATATTGTGTTCCCTTTTTGTGTGTGATCTTCATGGATATGCATTAGTCTTAATGATAAGAACATAACAAATTGAAAGAAGATATAACAAGTGAAACATCATAAGATAATGTCATAATAGAAGAGAAATCAAGTTAAATACATGATGCCCTAGATTTCTCAACATGGTTTTAGAGCAAGGTTCAATTGCATAAGGGAAAAAGGGAGATCACAAGGGCTACAAGTCATGGCAAATAAGTCTGGCAAACTAAATCTGAACTTCCCAAAGAGATAAATCAGAAACGCTGGGCACTATAAATCATCATAAGATAATGTCATAATAGAAGAGAAATCAAGATAAATACATGATGCCCTAGATTTCTCAACATGGTTTTAGAGCAAGGTTCATTTGCATAAGGGAAAAAGGGAGATCACAAGGGCTACAAGTCATGGCAAAGAAGTCTGGCAAACTAAGTCTGAACTTCCCAAGGAGATAAATAGAAACGCTGGGCACTATAAAGCAACCCTAACCATAGTAATGTGATCATAGACCTGGATAAGACAAGTGAAGGCATGTTTAGAAGATAGTGAAGGGTATAGTATGCAGTTTCAGGCCTCTTGGCCTTGATAATCAAGTCTTATACTCTCCTACAAGTCATCTCTTGAAGACTAATCATATAATAACAAACTAAAACGAACTCCTCCTACCACTGAATCATGATAAGAACTGAAAGGCACAGGTCTTGCAATGACAATTTGTTCCAAATACAACAACGATATAAAAGCAATGAAGGACGACTCTTCTATGGCATAACTGTGATCTGATCTCCCACCATGTATCTCCTTCAGTTCCGCTATTTAACACATCACAGGTCAATGATTTGTAATTTTGTAACACGTTTTTGTTTCCTTTAATTCTGGTTAGGGTTTGTTTAAATTTGTTTTTGGCTTGGTCAAGATATGTTGAGTCTAGTTAAGGGCTAGTTCTTTTAAGATTGTTATAGATCTGGTTAAGGTTAGACTTCATTGTTGTCAGGCCAGTAGGTAACTCCTCAAATGAAAATTGTGTTTATTCATTTAGATTGTTCATAGTTATATACATGAGGGAGTGACTCTTGAGTTTCATCTCTCGATGACTCTTCCTTTTCCATTATTTATTATTTACATTATTTACAACTGTTCACCCAATCCCCATGATTAGGTGTCAACATTCCCCCCTTAATCTGAAGGGATGTTGGTGAGTCCAAGCATCGTTTTGAATCTTTCAAGCTTTTATCTTCCAAGCGCTTTGGTGAAGATGTCTGCAATCTGCTCATTAGTGGAACAATGGCGTAGATGGATTGTCTTGGCCTCAACATGATATCGAATTAGATGGTATTTTGTATTGGTGTGCTTCGTTCAATCATGGAACTTTGGGTTCTTGGCCTATTTTATTGCAGAGGTGTTGTCAATCATGAGTGGAGTCGAATGTACTTGTTTTACCTGCAAATCATCCAAAATTTTCTTGAGCCACACAATTTCTTTTGTTGCCTCAGCTGTTGCCGCATATTTTGCCTCTGTTGTGGAATTTGCTGGAACTAATTGTTTGCATGATCTCCGGGGGACAACTCCTGATCCAAGACTCATAGCGTAACCAAAAGTAGATACCCCAGTTTCTTTGTCTCCATCGAAGTCTGAATCAGAGTATCCAATCAAGCTGAAGTCGCCCACCTGTGTATACTTGAGTCCCAAGTCTTGAATTCCCTTCAAGTACTTTAGAACTCTTTTTGTAGCAGACCAATGTCCCTCACAAGGCTTTTGCATAAACCTGGAGAGGATTCAAACATCAAACGAAATGTCTGGTTTGGTAGTAGTCAGGTAGGTGAGACTTCCTACAAGCTGTCTATACTTTGTTGCATCCTCAAATTCTTTTCCTTCAATGGATGTGAAAGAGTATCCAATCAAGTTGAAGTCGCCCACCTGTGTATACTTGAGTCCCAAGTCTTGAATTCCCTTCAAGTACTTTAGAACTCTTTTTGTAGCAGACCAATGTCCCTCACAAGGCTTTTGCATAAACCTGGAGAGGATTCAAACATCAAACGAAATGTCTGGTTTGGTAGTAGTCAGGGAGGTGAGACTTCCTACAAGCTGTCTATACTTTGTTGCATCCTCAAATTCTTTTCCTTCAATGGATGTGAAATTTAAGTTTTGTTCCATTAGAGTGGTTAGAGGATTGCACTCAGCCATGCCAAACCTGTTCAACAGATCTCCAATGTACTTCTTTTGAGAAATGAATATAGATTTCAGATGTTGAGTTACTTCAATACCAAGATAGTAATGAATATAGCCCAAATCAGTCATTTCAAAACCTTTCCTCAATTCCTTCTTTATGGATGTAATGTAGCTTTCATTGTTCCCTGTCATCAAAAGATCATCTACATATACCACAAGATATACAACTGTTTTGCCAACAAAGTTGCATAATCAAGATCATAATGTTTGAAATTGAGTTTCAGAAGATGCTTAGTTAAATTTTCATACCAGGCTCTTGGTGCTTGCTTGAGGCCATACAAGGATTTCACAAGTTTGCATACTTTATGTTCCTGTCCTTTCACAACAAATCCTTCAGGCTGATACATAAAAACATTCTCTTTTAGATCTCCCTTCAAGAAAGCAGTTTTTACATCCATTTGATGGATTTTCCAACCGTTCTGAGCTGCTAGGGCATAGAGTGTCCGGATGGTAGCCCATTTTGCTGTGGGGGCAAAAGTCTCCTCATAATGGACCCTTTCCTTCTGTGCAAAACCTTATGCTACAAGCCTGGCTTTGTGCTTGTCAAGTGAGCCATCAACTTTATACTTGTTCTTGTAGACCCACTTGCAACCAATTGGTTTAGTTCCCAATGGAGGATCGACCAGCTTCCAAGTGCCATTTTTTATCAAGGCATCATACTCCTTTTGCATTGCTTCTTTCCATTCATCATGAGAAACAACTTCTTTGAAGGAAGTTGGTTCAAAATCTGTAGACATATTCAATTCACAATCATAAGAAACATCCATATCAATAGGTGAATCATAATCATCTACATCACCTCCATTTTGCCTGGTTGAATTTCTTGTTCCTGTCTTTCCACCCTCATCAGGATGAACACTTTCAAGTGTCTTTGTCAGCTACTTTGGGGGACCTTTATGAGATGGTCCAGGTTGCTCAGTGGATTGAGTTGGGACTGAATCAAGATTGAGTCTCCCAATTCTGTCAGTCACATCACTCAAAGTATCATCAGTGGTTGGAGTTTCATGCAGGGGAGAGAGTGCTTCAGAAGAAGATTCCACAGGTTGATCCAATATAGGAATCCCCTTTCAAGGTATGGAATCTGATTATCAAATTCTTGAAATGATTTTGCATTTGCGAATCTATCCAAGCGATCAAGTTGTCGCTCAACAACATTGTCGGCTTTGGGAGATTCAAGAAAGATTACATCTCTAGATACAACAAACTTTTTACTAACTTCATCATAGAGACGGTATGATTTGGAGGTATTTGAATACCCCAAGAAGATACACTTATGACTCCTTGCACCAAGTTTGTTTCTATGTACCTTTGGTATCAAGGCATAACAGGTGGAACCAGACCCTGAGATACTTTACCGAAGGAATGTGCCCATACCACATTTCATAAGGAGTCTTGTTTATAATAGCATTAGATGGACATCTATTCTTTACATATACAACACATAGAACTCCATCAGCCCAAAACATCAATTTTACATTCTTGAAAAACATCATGGAGCGCACCATATTTAAGATTGTCCTATTCATTC